>JAYKKT010000055.1:1517500-1767500 GCA_036023115.1 Brasenia schreberi | reverse complement strand
TGCCAATTTTAATTTCTATGTCCTCTGAAGTAGCCAAATGATCAAACTTACATTCCATATATTCTGTCTTTGTTCTACTAAGTCGGAGGCCTTTGTTTTCTAATGTTTCTCTCCATAGTTCCAATTTTCTATTAACTTTTTCCTTAGACTCCTCCACTAATACAATGTCATCTGCAAATAACATACACCAAGGTACTTCATCTTGAATATGTTTTGTTAACTCATCCATCACCATTATAAATAAGTATGGACTTAAAGTTGATCCTTGATGTAACCCAATATTAACTTCAAAGAAGTCTGTCGTTCCTTCATGAGTCCTCACACATGTTTTTGCACCATCATACATGTCTCTTATAAGGTTAATATATGTCAATGGGATACCTCTTTTTTCCAAAGTTCTTCAAAGAACCTCCCTCGGTACCCTATCATAAGCTTTTTCTAGATCAATAAATATCATGTGAAGGTCTTTCTTTTTTGCTCTAAAATGTTCCATAAGACGTCTCAGAAGGTGAATCGCTTCAATAGTAGATCTACCTGGCATAAATCCAAATTGGTTCTCTGTTGTACTTTACTTGTCTTAACCTACGTTCGATAATTCTTTCCCATAATTTCATAGTATGACTCATTAACTTGATACCTCGATAATTCACACAATTTTGAATGTCTCCCTTGTTCTTATATACGGGTATAAGTGTACTTGCTCTCCATTCCTCGGGCATCTTTTGGTTTTTCCATATTTCATTAAATAGTCTTGTGAGCCAAGTGATTCCTATTTCTCCTAGTATTTTCCAAACTTCTATAGGAATATTATCTGGTCCTACCGATTTACCACTCTTCTTATGTTTAAGAGCCTCTTTGACTTCATTCTTTTGAATACGTCGGTAGAAATTGTGGTTTATATACTTTTCTGACTTGGCTAAATCTCCTAAACTAATACTAACATCTTTATTTTCATTAAAAAGATTATAAAAATAGTTTTTCCATCTATTTCTTATATCATCATTTGCCACTAGAATTTTTTCATCCTTGTCTTTTATGCATCTAACATAATTAAGATCTTTAGTTTTCTTATCTCTAGCCCTAGCTATCCTAAAAATGTCTCTTTCACCCTCTTTTGAGTTGAGTTTTTTATATAAGTCCTCCCAAATCTTAGCTTTTGCTTCACTAACGGCCTTTTTTGCTTCCTTCTTTGCTTTCTTATAAGCTTCTAAAGTTTCACTAGTTTTCTTAGCATAATGTAATTTGTGACATGCCCTCTTTGCCTTGATTTTGTTTTGTACTACTTCACTCCACCACCAAGCTTCTTTTTGTGCCGGTACACCTCCCTTAGATACCCCTAACACATCTTTCGCCACTTTCCTAATATGTATAGCCATATTGTTCCACATATTAGAGGGTGTGCCAACATAATTCCAAACATCTCCTTGAAGGGCTTTTTGTTTAAATATATCTTCTTTCTCACTTTTGAGGTTCCACCATTTAGTCCGAATAGCTCGATGCACTCTTTTCTTCTTTGTCCATTTTTTTATTTGTAAATCCATAACTAAAAGTCGATGTTGGGTGGTTAAGCTTTCTCCTGGAATTACCTTACAATCTTTACAACACGCTCTATCTTTTTTTCTACAAATAAAGTAATCAATTTGTGTTTGTGATAAGCCACTCTTATAAGTAATTAAATGTTCATCTCGTTGAAGATTGTATTGACTATAAAGAGATCAAATGACATAGCAAAATTTAAAATCTCACTACCTTCCTCGTTTATATCCCCATAACCAAAGTTTCCATGAATCCCTTGATATCCTAATGCCTCTTTACCGACATGTCCATTTAAATCTCCTCCTAAACAAATCATCTCCCTTTGTGGAATCTTTTGAAACACCTTATCTAACTCTTCCAAAAAAACTGTCTTTATACTATCTTCTAGTCCTACTTGGGGTGCGTAAGCACAAACTATATTCAAAACCTCTACTCCTAACACTAATTTCAATGTCATGATTCGGTCACCATATCGTTGTATGTCTACTACACTCTCCTTTAAATCTTTATTTATGATAATACCAACTCCGTTTCGGGCCTTTTCTTTACCTGAGTACCATAATTTAAAACCTGTATCCTCTATCTCCTTTGCTTTTTCTCCAACCCATTTTGTCTCTTGTAAACATAGAATATGAATCTTTCTCCTAATCATAGTATCTACCACCTTTATTAGCTTACCCGATAATGTTCCGATATTCCAAGAACCAATACGAATCTTATTATCTAGGACTAGCTTCCTTACCCCCCGCATCCGTCCATAATCAAAATGCGGAGACCCTCTCTGAAAATTTTTCACTACATTCGGGCGGCAATGTAGCGGGACTAACTTCTTTACCCACACCCGTCCATGATGTGGGAACCCTCTGCAATTGATTCACTACATTCGGGCGAAAATGTAGTGGCCCTTGCTTACTTCTTACTGCATTCGGGCTCTGCAGCACGTCGCTAGGCGGGGACGCCCCAAAGCAATGCTCATAATTTTTGTAATCCATGTTGTAGAAATCCGACGAAGTTTTACGCTGGCTGTCGGAAGCCTAACACAACCCTCCTCCTTTATCCGGGCTTGGGACCGGCAATGCAAGGGTGATCCCTTACATGGGCGGAGTTGTATGTATATATATATATATATATATATATATATATATGTATGTATATATATATATATATGTATGTATATATATATATATATATGTATGTATATATATATATATATATGTATGTATATATATATATATATGTATGTATATATATATATATGTATGTATATATGTATATATGTATATATATATAAGGCTGCATCCCCACAGGACTATTCCTACGTAAAAGACCTTTTGTTGGGGTTACAATGAGAGGTCGTAGCCTAGCAGGGTAACACCCACCCTAAGACTCATGTGCCCTCTCGAGAACCGAACTCGCCTTATATATATATATATATATACATAGGGACAGAACAAGGAATGGAAGGCTGCATCCCCACAGGACTATTCCTACGTAAAAGACCTTTTGTTGGGGTTACAATGAGAGGTCGTAGCCTATCAGGGTAACACCCACCCTAAGACTCATGTGCCCTCTCGAGAATCGAACTCGCCATATATATATACATAGGGACAGAACAAGGAATGGAAGGCTGCATCCCCACAGGACTATTCCTACGTAAAAGACCTTTTGTTGGGGTTACAATGAGAGGTCGTAGCCTAGCAGGGTAACACCCACCCTAAGACTCATGTGCCCTCTCGAGAATCGAACTCGCCTTATTGCATCTAGAAAGAAAAGTTGAAAGAGAATGAAATAGGTTGCATGATTCTCCAATTTACAGCTTTTGTGATAATCTTCAAGCTTCTAGTTAAGCTTCCTATGGCCTTGTTGTAGTCCTTGTCGATTTAATGTGTTGGCTCTCAATCTTTGGTTGTTCTCCCTAAGTATCAACTTGTAATTTTTGGTGGAGCTCATTAATACTACTAACAGTGCTTTATTTTTCATGTCAAATGACATCTCGATAGATAAGACAAAGTATATATATATAATATAATATAGTGTGGCATATAAAGTAAATCTCAACCATGTAATTTGAAAGATGAAAAAATATGAGTATTCTTTATTTGTTGTGGACTATGTGGAAACAAAGATTCCATGTAGCCGACCACGTCTAGTATGGGAAAAGGCTTAGTTGTTGTTGTTGTTGTTGTTGTTTGTATTCTCTATTGGTTCTGAAGTTGTTGGATGCTTGAGCACGGCATAATCTTATGTAAAGGCAATGAAGAATTGGTAGGTACACACACACACACACACACACATATATATATATATATATATATATATATATATATATATATATATATATATAGAGAGAGAGAGAGAGAGAGAGAGAGCTTATTGGAAAAGCCTATCATCTTTCTACTAGAATGATTGGGATTTGTTTTCATATATTAGTATGGAATGTTCTATATGAAGCTTCTTCTATATACATATATATGTATGTTGTTATATTTATGCTTATATATGTATATATAGAATATATTGTGTATAAAAAGAGTGATAGAGAGAGAGAGTAAGCCTCAATTGCTACGAATTTCACAATACTTGATGCTATTACTATCATGTTGAGACCACAATTGAGTAGAACTTCGTACAACCCAAAACACCAACCAAGGGGAAGTCTAAGGTTCAACACTTAAACGAATAAAATATTTTGGAGAACTTTGTAAGCATTCTTGTATTATCCTTATAAGTGAAGTTCGAGTTTCTAATAGATAGGACTGTTTTATTATAAGAAAACCAGTTTATTGGTCACTTATGAACTTGATCGAGCCTACCGAATCTAGTCTAGAAGGCGCTAAGCCATGCCAAGTCCTAATCAAGTTTGAGAATATCCATAATTAAAGGAAAAGCAACCCCGTTGCAAGAAACTTGTATCTTTCTAAATCAAGGTTTATGTTCCGTCTTTACACATTTAGTCCTCAAGGGGTCTGGTAAATGATCCGAACGAAGGGTTGTTTGGCTTGCTTCCTATACGAATGAGTCGAGCTAATCAACTGGCCGAGTTGCCCCGCTTGAACTCGGTTTATGAACGGATGTAGCTGAACTCAGACAAGTTTTAGTTTGATTAGTGATATAATCTTATTCAAAATGCAAAAGGTATAAGATACGAAATATTAAAAACATCATTGGGATTCGTTTAACTGCAAAAGCTACCACTAATATAAATTTTAGGCACATTTTCTCTTCTATTGTCTTTGTCTTGGGTAGGGGTATGCATCAGTCGGTTCATTTAAATTTTTGAACCAAAATAACCGAATCGAATAGCCTTTGAATTTCAAAATCAAAATGTATAAGTAACCGAACCAAACCAAACTGAATGACTTAATTCTACATACCTATATAAATAGGTATATGTATGTATTTATGTGTATATGGATATATAACTATATACACATATACAATATATACATATATATATATATAAATAGGTATATGCATGTATTTATGTGTATATACACATATACAATATATATATATATATATGGTTTTCAAACCTTAAAATTTGAACTGAGTTAGGAAACCGATTTTATAATAACGTAAACCGAACCGAACCGAAATAGAATTTTCGATTCGGTTATATCCGAATAATGCTCACCTCTAGTCTTTGGGAAGGTAGACGGCTTAAAAAAATGTTTCGCGGTATTGGAGGCTATGCGAATTTCGTAAGAGTAAGGGCGGCAAGGGAGAAAATTTCCCTTTGAAAATCCGTGTCCCCACATTTCCTCCCATCGCTCGCTTCGTTTCTTCAGTTTCCCTCGCTTCTCTTCTCGTCGGATCTTACAGCC
This sequence comes from Brasenia schreberi, assembly GCA_036023115.1. Classification (NCBI taxonomy): domain Eukaryota; kingdom Viridiplantae; phylum Streptophyta; class Magnoliopsida; order Nymphaeales; family Cabombaceae; genus Brasenia; species Brasenia schreberi. The sequence goes on along the minus strand of JAYKKT010000055.1, from coordinate 1,762,140 downwards.
GATTCCCGGCGGAGTTCTCTAGAATCCCAGGCGTAATTTTAAAAACTCGATGAGCGCAAAGGTACAGATTTGATCTTCGTTCCGGATGTGCGGTTTTCATCCTTTCTTCATTAATTCGGAGATTAAGGTTTTCTTTCAGATCTGACGTCCTCTCGGTCGGATTTGTCCAATTCGGGTTGATATTTGCAGGAAAAGATGGAGAAATCGTGTAGCTTGCTCGTCCACTTCGATCGGGGCACTCCGGCGATTGCGAACGAGATCAAAACTGCTCTAGAAGGAAACGACGCCTCAGCGAAGATCGACGCCCTCAAGGAAGCCATCATGCTCCTCCTCAACGGGGACACCATCCCACAACTCTTCATAACCATCATCCGCTACGTCCTCCTCCAGGACCACACCATCCAGAAGCTTCTCCTCCTCTACCTGGAGATCATCGACAAGACCGATTCCCGCGGCAAGGTCTTACCTGAGATGATCCTCATTTTACCAGAACCTCCACGCAACAACCTCCAGCACCCTAACGAGTACATCCGTGGCGTCGCCCCTCCGTTTCCTCTGCCGCCTCCACCACTCCGAGATCATCGAGCCCCTCATCCCTTCCATTCTCACCAACCTCGACCACCGCCACCCCTTCGTTCGACGAAATGCCGTCCTCGCCGTCATGTCCGTCTACAAGCTCCCCAGGAGAGCAGCTGCTCGACAGCGCCCCGAAATCGTGGACAAGTTATTGTCCACTGAGCAGGACCCTTCCATTAAGCGCAACGCTTTCCTTATGCTCTTTTCTTGTGCTCAGGATCGTGCTGTTGGTTACCTTTTTAGCAATATCGATAGAATTAAAATGAGTGGGGTGAGCAGCTTCATATGGTTGTGTTGGAGTTGATTAGGAAGGTGTGTAGGAACAATAAGGGGGAGAAGGGCAAGTATATCAAGATCATTATATCCTTGTTGAATGCACCCTCCGCTTCTGTTATTTATGAATGTGCTGGAACCCTTGTCTCCCTCTCCTCTGCCCCCACCGCCATTAGAGCTGCTGCTGCTACTTACTGTCACCTCTTGCTCTCCCAGACTGACAATAACATCAAACATTCTACTTGATAGGCTCAATGAGCTCAAAACTTCCAATAGGGACATCATGGTGGAAATGGTCATGGATGTCCTTAGAGCCCTTTCCACTCCCAATCTTGATATTAGAAAGAAGACCATTGATATTGCTCTCGAATTGATCACTCCCAGGAGTATTGATGAGGTTGTTATGATGCTCAAGAGGAAAGAAGTTGTTAAAACGCAGAGCAGGAGAATGACAATAATGCGGAGTATAGACAGATACTGGTGCAGGCTATACATTCTTGCGCCATTAAGTTCCCTGAGGTGGCAAGCACTGTCGTGCACCTCTTGATGGACTCTTGGGGGATACCAATGTCGCTTCTGCCATGGATGTCGTTGTTTTTGTGCGTGAGATCATTGAGACTAACCCAAAATTACGTATTTCTATAATTACCAGGCTTTTGGACACTTTCTACCAAATCCGTGCTGCGAGGGTGTGTTCCTGTGCTCTGTGGATCATTGGTGAGTATTGCCTCTCAGCGTCTGAAGTTGAAAATGGGATTTCAACCATTAAGCAGTGTTTGGGGACCTCCGTTTTATACAACTGTGGAGGACGGAGAGGGCCAAGACACATCAAAAAGCACACCCAGCTGGTAAAGCTCTAACCACTGTGTCTTCTAGAGCCTGCTATTCTTGCAGATGGGACCTACGCCACCCAAAGTGCTGCTCTGGAAACTGCCATGTCACCACCTACCCTTGTGCAAGGATTGCTGTCATCTTCTGTTTGGGAACTTGAGATCACTGATTCTTTCAGGTGATTTCTTTCTTGGTGCGGTTGTTGCATGTACGTTAACTAAGCTCCTCCTTAGGCTGGAGGAGGTGCATTCATCAACAGTAGAAGTGAATAAAGCATCTGCAGGGGTTCTGCTTATCATGGTTTCGTTGTTGCAGCTTGGTCAGTCCAACTTTCTCCCTCATCCTATTGACAATGATTCTCGTGATAGAATTATCCTTTGCCTGCGGATACTATGCAACACTGGTGATGAAGTACGAAAGATATGGTTGCAATCCTGCCGACAAAGTTTTGTCAATATGCTTTCTGATAAGCAGTTCCGTGAATCAGAGGAGATAAAAGCAAAGGCTCAAACAACCCATGCCCAACCAGATGACCTGATTGATTTCTATCACTTGAAAAGCAGAAAGGTGAAATTGTCATTCTTCTATGGCTGTTTGAGTTTGATACTTCATAGAGATGCTTTACTAATTAGCATCCATGACTTGTTATTTGCTCTTCCTGCTTCCTGATTATAACTATATCTAGGCCTTCCAGAGTACGTTAGTTTATCGATGCAATTTTGGACTCAGCCACTTCTGAAGGTGCTTCATGTGCATTTTCTGACTTATTTATGTGAACTAAACCATATGGAAAGGCCAAGCTACAATGTCACAAAATGACTTCTCTTAAGAGTAGAAATGAATACAACTTTAGAGAACAGGGAAGTGACCTTACGTTTCCCTGAGATAAAGAATACCGCTAGTTAGAAAATTAAATCTCCCAGAAAATGAGACTAATTATTGTTGAATATGTTTTTGTATCATGTGCCTGCCTATGCATGATTATGTCTTGTACATTGCCTTAGTGACTTTATACTATTGTTGTTCAGACTTACTCCCCTCCCATAGGAAACTCCTTCAAGTAATCTTAACGGCCTATTTTTATTCCCTGTCATGTGGACTTGTTATCCTTATTTTTTAATATATCCTGGTTTTGATGCGCTTTGCTATTCCAAGCTATTTGAGCGGAATCACCAAGGAAGGAAATATGCTTCAATTTTTTGCCTTTGCATTATGCTATAATCATCAATGTGCACAGTATCTGAAGGAGGCAGTTACTCAGGATACAAGTGTTCTCAGAAAAATCTCTTCATTTTAAAGAACGATAAATATAAAATATAAAGAGATTGTAATAGGATAAAAATCTGGACTTAACTTTTGAAAAATTCTACTCTTTGGTATTATTTTCTTGGAAATGTGTAAAAGTACTCAGCTTTTCTGAACCAAAAGATCATTTATTCAGCAAAACGTAGATAAGCAGCAACCTTAATGACATCAATCTATGTTATCACAGTATTTTCACGTGGTTTTTGTATTCCTTTATCTAGTTCTGTTTTGAAGGCATTAAGGTCAATTCAGTCTGTTGCTATAATGTATTAGATAGACACTATCCTCTCACGTGTCAATGATCTCTTTCTGTGTTCCTTGTTGATGTGAGCTTCAATAATGGTTTTTCTGTCTATTTGTTGCATTCACTTGATCTAGGAAAAAAGTGTATAAGATTGCTATTTTGTGTAGTCTTCCACAAATTATTGGAAGATGCATTGTGTTTGTGGTTTTAGTTTATGATATTATCTTGTGTTGGTAACAGTTAATTGCTGAAATATATGAATAAAAAATGCAGGTATATCTGCTATAATGCGAAGTCCTGAACCTATATTGCTAAGAGAAATATATAGTTAAAACATCATCTCAGTTATAACCTTTTACTTTCTTATCTGACAAAACTCCTTACGATGGGAAATTTATGCAATAAGCCTTCTGATATACTGCCGTCTTTCCCTTATGACAACTTTAGAATTGTCTGAGTGCACCGAGATAGTCACTGTGCCTGTGTAGTAGGGTGTCAGTGACTTGCTGGTATTTCATTACCTCTAGAAAATTTCTTTTATCCCATCTAAAACTTCAACAATGTGATTGACAGTCAGTAATTTTGTGGTCAGTGTTATGCAGTCTCTATTTAAAACATTATGACATTTTAATTTGTTACATAATTCCTGCTCATAGATTCTCGCGATGATGTTTGTCAGCCCTCCCACACAAATAAAGAAAAGTTTGATAACTCCGTATTCTTTCTCTTCTAAGGGCATGAGCCAGCTTGAATTGGAAGATGAAGTGCAAGATGACCTCAAGAGGGCAACAGGAGAATTCACCAAGGATGGAGATGATGCCAATAAGCTGAACCGCATTCTTCAACTGACAGGATTCAGTGACCCTGTATATGCAGAAGCTTATGTAACTGTACATCAGTATGATATTGTCCTTGATGTCACGATTATAAATAGGACAAAGGAAACATTGCAGAATCTTTGCTTGGAGCTGGCAACAATGGGGGATCTTAAGCTTGTGGAGCGCCCTCAAAATTACACTTTGGCTCCGGAAGCGAGCAGACAAATACGTGCCAGCATAAAGGTCTCTTCGACTGAAACTGGAGTTATTTTTGGTAATATTGTCTATGACACAAGCAATGTGCTTGACCGCACTGTTGTTGTCCTGAATGACATCCACATTGATATTATGGACTACATCTCTCCTGCTACCTGTGGTGATGTGGCGTTCAGAACAATGTGGGCAGAATTTGAATGGGAAAACAAGGTACTTTTCTCAACTTATGGCACAATGGTGATGCAATACAGCAACTAACAACAACTAAGCCTTTTCTCATACTAGACGGGGTCGGCTAACAATGGTGATGCAATCTATTATTATATTCAATTGATCATTTTTAATAAAACCAAAGTAGAAAATGCCGTTTCATAAGATATCACTAATAAAATAAGGATCGCTCAATGTTCATGAAGTATCAGCGATATAGCATTAACACGGGGAGAAGTCTGGTTGTGAGCGTTTGAGTGTCTCACACAACACCTGGTAGAAGTGTCTATGTGACATATTTCTAAACCATGTGAGGAGGTCATTCTGTACAATGTGTTGCTTCTATTTTCTGGAAGCTTTGAGACTGGATAGGAAGAAATGGTGCATTGTCATGTCCCATGTACTTTTGATTTTTACCGAATTGTTCTTGCTGATGACAGGTAGCCGTGAACACTGTAATTCAGGATGAGAAAGAGTTCCTAGATCACATTGTGAAGTCTACAAACATGAAGTGCCTCACACCACCGTAAGTTTCTAGTCTTTTTTATGATTTTCACAGTATACTTGGTTATAGTAAGTCTTTTTCTGTTCTTAGAAAATATTATTGTTATTATGTCAAAAACTTGATTGAGCCCAACCAGTAGCAAGGCCAGGCTTGTAGGGCCCAAACTAACCGTTGAGCCAGCCCTTCACAGCGAGCAACTGTTGGATGATGATTATCATCTAATTCATGTATATATAAACATATCATATTTAACATTATGTTTTTAGTCTTGTGTGACTGATTGTGTATAGATTATCTCATAAATTCAATAAAATAAATTTATGAATTTTACTTGCTTTCTAACATGGTATCAGAGCCTTCAAAATTCGAAATGGAGGTCGAAGTTGGCGTGAAGCATCGTTGTGGTTGTGATGATAGAGATTCAACTATGATGCCTCTTGTAATGTTGAGGAAAGCAATAGAGGGAAGGTAGTGGTTGAGCTGGGAGGTGGTGTTGGGTGGAGATGGTTGAGGGTGTTTGGTTGTCGAGAGTGGTGATCGCAATGGCAACGGGTTGAGTGGCACACCTATGATAAGTTTTTTTCTTCTCTCTTTTTTTGGTTGATAGTTGGGTAGAAGGGAGGATGCAAACGATGGTTGCTGGGAGTCCTAGTGAGAGAGACACCAGTCTCTTTGTATTTAACAAAGAGCAAGAGAGAGAGAGGAGGCTCTCTACGTTCAATAGAGGGAGAGGGAGGAGGCTCTTTGCATTCAATAGAGAGCAAGAGAGTGAGAAAGGTGAAGCTTCATTTTGCACTGAGAGAGAAAAAGAAATCAACCGGTGATGGATTGAGGGGAGGCAACAACCGGTCAACATGACAATGATTGTCGTTGAGGATGGTAGTTGTTGTTGGTGGTTGAGGGAGCAACTCATATGAAGATTTTGACAGTTCTGATAGGGTGTTGTAAAAGAAGGGTTTTGGCTTGACAATGGTGATGGTTGAGTGTTTTAATGTGGAGAGAATGATTCTCCTTCCACCAAAGAGCGAGAGAAAACTTTCAGAAGAGAACGAGAGAGAGATGTAGGAGGCAATGGAGCGGAGGATGTCGGCAACCATAGGAGCAAATAGACAGGTGGCTCGGTAGTTGGCGATGATGGTTTACCATAGGAGCAAGGGGGGCTTTGAGATGGCATGCCAACAACGATGGAGCAGGTGGTGGTTGAGACGGTGGCCCGAGTGGTGTCGAGGTCGACGACGGTGGTCGATGGCATTGAGCGGCTGGCATCGATGGCATGGTGATGCAGTTTGTGATACGTGGATGCAGGAGAGAAGGATGAGGCGGTTTCTTCATTCGACAGGGAGAGATGGGCATTTATATGGAATCAGGTCTTGGATCCAATCCTTATCCACACCCGCTTTGTGTTAAATATGAGATCTTTATTGGCCTTAGATCTAGACCTAGGGCTATGTCTGGATCTGATTTCATCTTACTTGACTCTTCTTTCGGCATTGAAACAGAAGCAAATCAGGTGTATTCCTTCCAAGTTTCCTCCAGTTATTGATATTTATTTGTGATATTTAGCATATTGATTAGTTGACTTCGTTTTATGAAGGTAAATTGTTTGTTTAGCAATAAGTTGCATCTTTGTATGATTAAGATCTTCGTGTTGTGGCTTTATGTCACTTTTGTTAGCTTTTTATTTAAGATCTTTGTGTTAAGGTATTTCATGTTGTTGGCTATTGATTAGAGATCAGTCAATGTTTGAAGATGCATTTATTTTATTTGATATTTTGTGATCTTGATAACTTTAAAGTTACATTTTCATGTGATTTCTGTGTTTTGGCTATATGTTACGTTTGTCGGTCTTTTGATTAATGTGCTTCATATTGTTGTCTATTAGTCGTAGATGAGTCAATGTTGAAAATACACTTATTGTTATCTTGATAACCTTGTGTTTGATACAAATATTTGAAAATAAAGCATAAAAAGAGTCTTTCCTTGACTATTGACTATTCATTTGGTATATTTTGAGCATTTTGTGTGAGTGATAAAAATTACATTCAAAAATTTGATTTTTGAGACAACCTTTTTTTATGTTGAAAAGATTCTTTAAAAATATTAAGTTGATTATAAATATTTTTGTATATATTTAAAACCTATTTTGATCATCTTGGTGGATTATTTTATTCTTGAAATCATAGAATCATGTTTGATATTGTGAGTTATAATTGTTTTAGAGAGTTTGAGCTTAGCCTTAAAACTTATTTGATTGTTTTGGGTTAAAGCCTCCTACGTCTATTTGCTCTTATAATTGTCATAGAATCAAAAACTTATTTAAAATTATTTGAGCTTAGCAATAAAAGCCTTAAAGCTTGTTTAAGTTCGAGTTTGTCCTTACAATTCGGGTTTGAGCTTAGCCTTAAAGCTTGTTTGGTATACCAATGCCTTTTTGTAATATCACGAGTTTGTGGTGATTCATGAACTTATTTGTTATATTTGACAATCCTACTTAAATGATCAATTTTTTTCATTAAAAAATTTCTTTAAAAAATATAGGTTTTCAAGTTTGTAGTTATGGGATCTTAATACTTTCATTGATGTTTAATTCTATAAGTTTTGTTGTAGATATGTCCTAAGGTAGATTACAAGAATGAGTTCCAATGCATGCAGACACATAGAGAAGTATTGAACAAAAATAAGGCTAAAGCTTCGGGAAAGATTTCTATAGTTGAACATTTTCTTTTTCGAACAAGGAGTGCATGGGGTTCACACATGAATGATTGAAACAAACTTTTAACTTTTAGTATACATTATAAGTTTGAGTGTTGTTAAGATGGAATATGGTTGAGCCACCTGGGCCACTAGAACCAAAGTCCAGTCAAGCCCAACCAACAGCAAGGTCGGGCCTGTAGGGTCGAGCTAATAGGGCCCAACCAGCAGTGCCCAAACTAACCAATGGGCCAGCCCTTCACAGCCAACAAACATCTAACGGCCAGTTGGATGCTGGCTAACACCTAATTCATGTGTATATAAACACATTGTATTTTTAGTCTTGTGTATAGATTATGCGATAATTTCAATAAAATGAAATTTTACTTGTTTTCTAACAAGTTCTCACTACTGAGTCTTCGTGCCTGGACATTCTCGTCCAAACATATTTTGTTAGTGTCGTGTTTATTTATGAAATCGGGTTGCACGCCTTGTGCCAGCAATCACCTAAATTTTGTGTTTGATGCATGACTTGTTCTCGTGTTTGGACAATATTAGGATTAAAGACACTTATTACTTGCTGAATCTTTCCCTGCTAATGAAAAGTTGAAAACTTCACAATTACTGTGATTGCTGGCTTCAGGTGTGCGGTAGAGGGTGATTGTGGATTCCTAGCAGCTAATCTCTATGCAAAGAGTGTCTTCGGCGAGGATGCCCTGGTGAATGTGAGCATTGAAAAACAAGCAGATGGTAAGCTGACTGGATACATAAGGATCAGAAGCAAGACACAAGGAATAGCTTTGAGCCTAGGTGACAAGATAACCCTCAAACAGAAAGGTGGTTAGTCGTTGATTTTGCGTGCATTCCATCATCTTTCATCATGAATTTGTGCCAGTCATTGGATTCATTCTGCTTCCCGGATCAGCCACTTTTATGGATGTTTTAAGAGGCTTGAATCCTCACAAGATAGATTTCCCTCTTGCCACTCCTTTGTTGGTTTATATCTTATGAGGTATGTTGGTATGTAGCATCTAAGTAGAATCTGGAGGCAAGCACCAGTTATTGGACTTTATTATACTTTATGCTTTTTGCGTTCATTTTCTTTGACAATCATTCTGAACTGAATAAGAACCGCATTGAAATTTTGTTCACCAAAAGTTTCTACATGAACATGATCCATTTTGGAAATTATGGAACCTATTTGCATCTCTCACAGATCTTTCTATCTATGATCTTTGAAATGAATGTAAAGGCAGTATGACAATCGGCACATATCCTTTGGTTGTTGACAATGCGCATAGGCAAGCCATTGGGCAATTCAAGTAGGCCCAATACAAGAACTGATTTCTCGCTGTGTTGTGCGAGACTTGCTTCTTTCTCCCCCTCATCAAGGTCCTGGAGAACAAAACTTCTCTTCGGCACATAGCCAATACCCTTTATTTCCTCAATAAGCTTGCACAATTTCTCATATATTTCTGGAGATTTGGCATGAGATCTGTCTCCTGCTGCGAAGAAGATGGTGCCCGTTCTGACCTCAATCCAGCTGCTTCCCTTCATTTTCTTTACCCCTCTGGTTTTCATTTCTTTCCTAGTTTTAGCTGCGTCTGTCCAGATACCAGCTGAAGCATAGATATTGGCCAGCCGGACATAGGGAGTAGAATTTAGTGGCTCCATTAAGAATAGAGATTCAGCTGCTTTCTTACCCCATTCAACATTGCCTTGGATCGTGCAAACATCCAAGAGTGCACCCCACATTGCTGCCGTAGGCTCGAAGGGGCTGCATTGCAGAAGAGTTACTGCTTCTTCAAGCTGCCCACATCGACCCAAAAGACTGATCATGCTAGCACAATGGTCCGAGCGTGGCTCCAAGCCATAGAACTGAGCCATGTGTTTGTTTGTAGTAGTAGGAATCCGTATCCTTTAAGCCTCCATAGTTGCATGCTAGAAGGACGCCGGAGAAAGTCCTGTGGTTGGGAATCACATTGGTGCTTTCCAATCTTTTAAATAAATGAATGGCAGTTGAGCTATGGCCATTGAGTGAACCCCCCAAATTACAGCGTTCCACATGATTAAATCTGGCTCAGGGCTCAAATCGAATATCCGGGAAGCTTCGTACCGACAACCACACTGCGAATACATATCTATGAGAGCAGTGGCAATGATCAGGTTATATTGGTGTCCTGATTTAAGGACCCTTGTGTGTGTCTGAGTTCCCTGCTTCAATGCAGATAATGAGGTGCACGAATCGATGACATATGCGGGCTCGATCGGCTTCTTGCCTTCCTTTTCCATCAGTTGAAAGAGATGAAGTGCACTTAAACCATTCTCGTTCTGTGCGTGGGCTGAGATGATTGAAGCCCACAGAATATCATCCCTGTAGCTCACCTCTTTGAATGCTTGGCATGCGTCTGCGAGCATATTATGTGATGAGTGATCAGTGCGTTACCAGCAATATGGTTCGAAGCTAACCCGACTGATGATATCTGTATGAACCTGCATGCTGAAATCCTTGTACAGTGATTTAGCGCAAGCGTTGAGTACAATCCCCAAACTAAACCTACTCCGAGTTGAATAATGTTGATGCATGGCAGCAAACAGCTTAAGAACGTCGGCATGACAGCCATTGGAATTGTAGGCAGACATCATGCAATTCCAGGAGATGGTGCAGTTCAATGGATTCTCATCGAACAACTGCCGAACACTCCCAATCCATCCAGACCGAGCCGAGGCAGAAATGACTGTTCCACGAGTAGGCATCTCTCCCAGGCATTTCCGCAAACACTTCGCATGCTGATATAGTGTGCCCCGAATCAGAGTAAGCCTTTAGCAGGTTGTTCCACATAGCAGTGGGATACCTCAATCCTGATTTCAGAAGGCATGCATGAGTCAACTGCGAGATCACGTTAAGCATTGTCCTGAACTGCGGACGAACGGCATGTGCCGCAACCATATCTCCATTTCAGGAGATCATCTCTCGCTCTCGAAGGGGAGAAAATCATAATAAAATTCTCAACATGTAGGCAAGAGACTCAAAACTATCAATTACATATTTCTTTGATGATTGTAGTGGAGTAACTATCTGTCTATACAACTCTTCAGCCCGCAACACGTCGTCGATACTAGCCGGCACACCAACACCGTCACCTGGACCACCGAATGCCTCCCCGGCTCAAGCGAATGTTACGAACAGCCACGAAGAGCCTTAATTACAGCTATTTATTAATGGGAGATTACATTATTTATAGAGAAAGAGAGGAGATTTTCAGCAGTCAAGAGTGTATCGACTGTATAGGAGAGAGAAGGTCCCAACGACTATCTCAACTAATGATCAGCCCCCCTGCCCAGGGCTCGTATTGGCCCGTCCAGGTCAAGGTGGTCCATTGATGCCTATTACATGTTTTAACAACCTCTACTCCTAACATTAATAACACTAATTTCACTATCATAATTCGATCACCATATCGTATATCTACTATACTATCCTTTAAATCTTTATTTATAATAATATTAACTCCATTTCAAGCTTTTTTTTCCTAAATATCATAATTTAAAACCTCTATTCTTAATCTCCTTTGCTTTTTCTCCCACCCACTTTATCTCTTGTAAACATAGAATGTGAATCTTTCTCCGAATCATACTATGATATGATATTATATGTGTATCAGAATCTAGTACGATGTGGATCTCATACGAAATTTACAACCATGAATGGTAGTGAATGATGTTGCTAGTGAAAGTGAATGGCATGTTAGGAAATTGAGGCTAAATTAATGCCAGGTGAAGAGATTCGCTTACCTGCAAACTACATGCATGCCTGACCCCTACTATTTTCCTGTTTGTTTTAGGTTTATCACTAGGATCATGCTCTGTTTTGTAATGAACTGAATAAGTGCCCTCCTTATGGACTTAGATTCTACTATATAACTTTTCGCTATCCTTGTACAACCAGCAGCTAGCACTTTGTTCTACATCACAGTTGTTGCTGTGCAGTGTACAAACCTTTTTTCTGTTTATTCTTGTTACCTTGAGCCTTTTACCACATCGGATGTGGTCTGGTGACTGTAATATGAGGACTCCCTAGGAGGTCACCGATCCCATTACTTATCTTGTGCATACATGCTCACTTTAGATCTATAATTGGGTCTAATGCACTGCTGATGGAAATATTGCATTCCATTGTAAAAGCTCCAGGAAAGTTTTATGGGATGTCAGCTATCAAATTCAACCTCTACTCTGGCCTTCTGTGGAAGGGTAGACCATCAGCATGGGCAGAACTCCACTTGTTATTCTGTTAATGATATTATATTCTTACAACTTCATATGGTATTTTACCTGATGCCAGGAAATCATATGTTTACTCCTAATAAAGGATGAAGATAAGCCATAGTATAAGGATTTATTTAGAAATAAAAGAAGTGTTTGCACAAACTTTTCCATTGGTGGATGGCGGTTCTAATGAAGGATGGGGACAGTGGCCAATGACAATGATGAAAACAAAGGTGGTGGCAGTGTTAAAGGCGATGACAGATGATGGTAGTGGGATGGTGATGGAGGTTATGATGAAGGCTGTAAAAAATGGTGATGTTGGTGGAAGGAGATGGTAGTGGGTGGTGGTGGTGAAAAAAATTAGAATGAGAAACAAAGTGGTTCCACACCTATTCTTGTTTTGTAAAACTGAATGAAATTACTCATTAATTGTTGTTCAGAGAGTGAATCAAAGTCCTTCATTGAAACAATAATAAATGAAAACATAAATCGCAGAATGGTCACTATGCAAAAATCCAGAGAAGTGGTCAGTGGATATTGACATAAACATGCTTGTACATTTTCTTGACGTTGTCTTTGTAGAATACTTAACTCCGACTATGGTGAGGGTTCGCCATTACACAGCTTGTCCCAAGCATAGATAAGGAAGGTAGCTGACAGCCGATATATTTGTTGGATCTTTTCGCAGGGATTACAAATTTCCTAACACAAACACACCAGGTAAATCAGAACTCAAAGTTCAGCGTGCTTGGGGAAAATAGTACTGAGAAGGGTAACCTTGTAGAAAGTTCTTGTGTTGCTCCCTCTACCTGACGCTACCTAGCATGGGAAAATGCTTGGTTATTGTTATGATATCCTTTTTTTTTGTTACGACAGGAGGCCAAAGCCTAACAAACACCTACGCATGCATGGCCCAGAATCAAGCTCACCACCTATGACGTGGGAGTTGGAGAGCCCTGCCAGATGATCCAACACTCTTGTGCATTGTTATGTTATTTGTATAGAATGCTTGTGTTTTCAATGACATTCAGAAGGCAAGGCCACCAAAATCATGTTATTTACTTCGTGAGCAATTTGCGATATTTTTCCCTTTAAAAGATTGACGTTATAAATTGTATGTCTTTAGCTGATATCTTTTGGCACTCAAGTATGCCAAAAATTTGCAAAGAGAACTCACAAAGTTGCGTTGGAAATTTTAGTTAATTTCACCAACAAATTTCACCAACACCTTGAAGTCGGTGATGGTGAAAATTTGCTATCATCAACACTTTCAAGACCTCTGCAAAATTTCAATAAGATGCTTTTTGCTTCTATGATTCTTTGGAGGCTGTCTTCTGTTTCTGTTTTGATATTTGTCATCAGACAGACAGTCAACCTTCTCTGATAAGCATCTTAGCTACTCTTTTAGGTTAAAGCTGATCAGAAACCTTTGTCTTAACAACAGTGGGCGGTGAGCAAGCTTTTGATGATGGTGATGAAGATTCTGACTCGTTGAGGAACATAATGAGGTGGAGGATCTCTCGGAAGATAATGTTTTCAAAACCAGGAGTTAAACTGCAGGCTATTTTCTTAGGACCTCACGGCTATCCAAAAAGTCTAAAGAAGCTGTAGGTCATGGTTTTGTCCATGGGTGGGGGTAAAGCAATGAGCTGTTTGCCTCACCTAAAACATTTTCTAGATCCATCAATGTATGTGAAATAACCAAGTAAATGTGACTTTCAGTTTGTACAGGTAATTATTATTTATAGTTGATCCATAATGAATAACCAGTTGCAGAAGTTATTCAGAGTTGTGTGGCCTAGTACATCTATGTTGATTCATTGATTCTACAGGCCTAGTATGGGACTACATTATTGCTTTGATCGAAGACATCCTATTTTGAAGTACTACTTCGTTGATAATTGGTTTAGGGCTGAGAAAAAGCTGACTATCTTTATGTTCCATCAATCGTAAGGTGGAAGCATGCAAGATGCTGCTTGCTGAATGTGTCCCTTGGTCTGCCAGTCAGATGGTGTACTTGGTCAGCAAACTTTGTTATATGTAGCAATAATGCAAAGTGTAGTTAGTATACTATGCAGCACATGAATTTCTGCATGCACTCTATCCTTATGGCATTTATTTGTTGCCACTATGGGTACCATCTTGACATGGATGTGCATTCAATAGCGGGTAGTTGTGATCATACTAACCGGAACTTAGAGAACACAATAAGTAGAATGGGAGAAAAAGAGAGGCATGCCGAGCATCTAAAAGCTTACATGGAGGTTGTGAATCTAACTAGAAATGCTGAACGGAATATGAGATGCCTCGGCCGTCTAAAGTAGTATGGCAGCTGTTAACCAAGGATTCATCAGATTGGTTATTTGGTATGACTCCATGGTGGTTGTGAATTGTTCACAGCAAACAAACTGGAATTTGTTGTATCCCAGTTGAGTGGTCTGAGGGATGATGTCTCAATTTATTTCATCGTCTACTTTTGAATGATTTGGTAGATAATTTTGGTTTATACTTTCCAAACAGCAGGTTTTGTAAAGTATCTATTGCAAATAAGAAATCATTTCCATGAATTACTTTTACCAATATGTGAAAGAATTAGAATATTTCAGATTGGTTATTTGGTATGACTCCATGGTGGTTGTGAATTGTTCACAGCAAACAAACTGGAATTTGTTGTATCCCAGTTGAGTGGTCTGAGGGATGATGTCTCAATTTATTTCATCGTCTACTTTTGAATGATTTGGTAGATAATTTTGGTTTATACTTTCCAAACAGCAGGTTTTGTAAAGTATCTATTGCAAATAAGAAATCATTTCCATGAATTACTTTTACCAATATGTGAAAGAATTAGAATATTTCATCCTACTAATCACTGATGCTCCATTTATCATGGTGCTTGGGATATGTAAGGTTTCAAGCAGCCCCCAAAGTGACGCGAAGTTGCTGATGTGGAAGGAGATTTTATTATTCATCTTATTATTTTCATTCATTATTAATTAGCCCTTTAATCCTTAGGCAGGAGGACTACTCTGGTGCTAAAAAATATCATAGGTGAACACCATGGGCACTCAGGTTCTAGTGCACCTTCACTTGGTGTAAGTTCATGCAATGTGTGCCAATTTTAATTTCTATGTCCTCTGAAGTAGCCAAATGAAAACTTACATTCCAGGTATATTCTGTCTTTGTTCTACTAAGTCGGAGGCTAAGCCTTTGTTTTCTAATGTTTCTCTCCATAGTTCCAATTTTCTATTAACTTTTTCCTTAGACTCCTCCATGGACATACACCAAGGTACTTCATCTTGAATATGTGAGGGTTGTAGGGATGACAAATGAGACAATCCTGCTATCTTTAACCGTTCTTTAATTTAGTGCAATGCCCATTGCTGACATGAGTTTCACTTGTGTTTGCTTGTACATAATTGCAGAACTTTAACTGGAGAGCTGAGAAGAATTCAACTCTCATGTTTGTTTAATATTTTTCACGATAATAATAATCAAAACTACGCCTTATCCCATACCAAGTGGGGTTGATGATATGGATTCTTAGTCACCATTGTGGTGTGTCTCATATAACATGAACATGTAACTGAAAAAACAATATCATATTTTATTGTTTCTGCCCAACACTTTAAGGAGAGACTCTTCTCTTTTAAAGTGTTGAACATATAATTTCCCCCCCATAAATCGTCCCTAGATCTCCATCTGGTTTCTCTTACACCTTACACTGTCTTCACAAGAATCACCCAATGAAGGTGTATAACACGTACCACAGAGAGCTGACCTGGCTAGGGGTCTTGATCACAAGTTAAAGGGTCTTGAGTTTGATACCCGGCACATGCGTAGGCGTCGACCTCCCCATTGTACCAACAAAAAAAAAGGCATAAACACTTGTTGCTCATGGCTTACCCTGCAAGGGGTTTATAATTCAGTTCCAGTTTGGCTGTTCGCATCGAAAGATAGGTTATCTTGGCAACATTGCTTGTAGTAAATCGTTTATCTTACCAACACATATAAAACATTAGTCCCCTTCATGAATCTAGCAACCTGATTTCGAAATCCCTTTTTTTACCTGTATAATCTATAGCTCCCACTCATGAACGTGTGTATGTGTGTGCATGCATGTGTGAGAGACTGTGTTACTATTCACCCACTTTGCATCATTCAACTGAATAATTGATGCTCGAGAAATTCTTGCAAACGCAAGTGGCCTGTCACAAGGCTAGTCAGATACCATATGTAGTTTGACCATCCAACCATATAAGGATGCTTAACTAAAGGTTTTCAAGGGATGAGGCTTAACTGTATGACTAGTGCTCATAAACTTTGTAATCCATGTTCTTAGCTGGCTGTCGGAATTTGCAACATGCCCTCTTTGCCTTGATTTTATTTTGTACTATTTCACTCCACCACCAAGCTTCTTTTTGTGCCGGTACAGCTCACTTTCCTAATATGTATAGCCATATTGTTCCACATATCAGAGGGTGTGCCAACATAATTCCAAACATCTTTATGTTTACCAACACATATAAAACATTTCTCGAAAGCACCAGGTTTTGCAATCCTTTTGGAAAAAATGAACAGTTTCTTAGTGGTGACAGAATGCTAATTTCCGTCTTTTCTCTCACGATCTTTCATCCTTCTAAGCTTGGTCACAAAGATGATTTCCACACGTTTCCCTGTTACCCTTTGACGTGTTCATGCATTCCTCTTGCTCTTCAAGATATTTAATCAATTAGTTAGTGTCTAAAGTGAAAGCATTAGAAATATCATTTAATTAGTATCTGAACTTATCACTGTTTCTTCTTAAATATAAAAGGTTGGGCCTTAGCTTTTCGTCATCGCGAAGCCAATTCGAACCAGTTGTCGCTTGATGATTCTTCGAGCAAGTGACATGTAGTTAATGTATTCAGTGGGCACCAATCAAGTATAAAGTGAAGGATCATGCTCAAAAAAATTATAAAGTGAGATCCCAGAGGAGTTGTGGCTCCTCTTGGACAAGGTAACTTGTGTTTGAGGAAAGATAAATTAATCTACTTTTATTGTGCTTGGAATCCTCTTCGGATTGCTGGTATCAAGCGTTGCAGTCAGATCCAGCAAGTGCCCTGGTCCTCAGTTGACAATAGCCTACCTTTGCATCAACCAATATGGAGTTTGAGCAAACCTGTTAACATTCAATAGGTCATGACAAGGAAAGCTCTCTGTGTGTGTTTCTAAATTAATAATATTGTTAACTGTTAGGTTTATTTCCTTTGTCCATCCATTGCATCTTACTTGTGGCATCTTTGCTATAAATACCATGACAACAGTGAGCACTGCCGCAAAGTGATCAAAGTCTCACTGCCAAAGTCTAAACGAATGAGATAAAGAATAAAACTTTAGCATTTGCATACATTATGCGGTAATATTTCTAAAAACTTTGCAGCTTATTCGAGTACAGTGGAAGACACTAAATGTACATTATTCATAGATCTCACTAATGCATATTACTTTTGTTAACTAAAAAATTTGTGTGCATGCGCGTCTTCAGTGTGTGTGTGATCATGGTAGGTAGGAATTGGCGTATGAAACTGAAATCACGATTTCTCTTTGACTTTGGAAAATCTCACCTGTGACTTCTAGTTACCTAATTTCCACCAATATATGATTTTTATGCGTTATGGTCAAAGAAATTCTTTCTCTTTCGCGTTTGTGCTTTTGTCGTGTAGAATTCTTCTTTCCTTTTTTCCTTTTTCTTATAGTGTTCCACTTATGTAAGATAATCACCTCGCCTATCTCAAGTCAAGACTGGACACGACGGCCGATGGCAACATGGATACCGTGTTCTTGTGGTAGTGAAAGAGAAAGAAAGTTCTATAATAGCAATTGTATCCTGTCCAAGTTGCTCACTATAATGGTTTTGTGGGATATGAATATAATAAAATTGTATTTTGTTTTTTTAAAAATCTTTAAAATTTTTAAATTACACTCGTGCTACCAACAAATAATAGATAAGCATAAATGAACACGTTAGAGGTGAACAGGATATACTTTTTCTCTCTCTCTCGTGTATATATATATATATATATATATATAGACAAACCAATTCAAAGAATTTCCGACACTATATATATTTATATATTAGTCTTCGGCCTGTACTCGGGATTTTAGAAATTGTCGCTGCACCTGCACTCACACTTCCACGTATGTGAAATAGGTTAGCACAAATATTTGGAGTCGAGAGCCGAAACAAATTAAAGATCACTTATCTGACGCGTATCGATCGTCGAGGTTACTATACTTCAACCTGTTGAGCCAAGCCTTTCCAATCATATTATTTCCCATGCTTCACCCTCATATTCGTTTGCTGCAAGGCACTAGAGCATGCCATCGTATTCACATTGAAATCATACTTAGGTGGCAAATTCATGCATGACATTACATGGATTAAACCGTCGGCAGAGATTATATATTCCGGCTGTTTGAATCATTGGAATTGTTCCGTTATTGATCGCAAAAAATCAAATTTGTGTATATCTAGACATAGTCTATATGTTGGCAATTATGTAAGTTTAATGGTTTCAATATGTATCCTCTAAAATACATTACATAAAAATAAATTACTCAACAAATATCCAAAAGGAGCGAGTTGAAGTTCATAAGCTTTTGAGAAGTACATGCATAATTTTGATTTGTTGTAGCACAAGCAAGTCATGCACAGCTGGTGGTAGTCATTCATGCGTGCACGCCTGTGATCATGGCTGTGGTGTTGAACTGTGACATGCAGAACAAGTCTTCACTGAGGAACCTTGTGTTTCATCCACTAAGAGATTGGGGTCTACCAGTGGGCAGGGAAGGTCACTTATCGTCTTCCTTTTCTGTGTCGACTGTGGCAAAATCAGTCCAAACAAGATTATTATTTCCATTTCCATTGACCTGCTACTTTTCCTAGAAATTGAAGGGCAATTGCTAAATTATCTCCACAAACAAAAAAAGAGAAGAACCACATGCAGCATACTTAAAATTTAATTGGGATGATAGTCCACCAACGACAACGCAAAAATCGGGAATTCATTTTCCGGCAACAAGAACCATTAAATATGATCTTGTTGATGTTGACACGGCAACCAGTAAGAATACGAATTTCAGTAAGCCAAGGTTAACTAAACATGGGTTTAACTACTATCATCTAAGCAAAACCCTAAAACTTGTTTGCTCTCTGGTTTAGCAGGAAACCCTATTTTGGGATGTGATACATCAAAAGAATATGAAGGAAAATGAATTGACATGATTGAGGATTAAAACAGATGCAAAGGTGGTCCTCCAATTCCTGTTTAACCGTATGAAAAGGACTCCAAAAGGTTGTCCCCTGGCCAATGAAAGCCACAATGGCCCTATCTTCATCTTTCTCAGTTGGTAACTTCAATAAATCTAGGTCAGGTAATCCTATGGGTCCAACCATGTCATTAAAAGAGAGCTTTGGTCCTTTGTTGTTTTTCAAGGACCATAGGAAAATTGGGTCTCTTGCCCCTTGAGAACCTCAAAAGCTTGTCACCCTCTAAGGAAAGAAGGAATCAAAGGCTGCTTGTTGAGAGACATGTGTCTAAATTTGGAGAAGTCCTTGAAATGCCCTCTCCATTTGCCCACTAGTGGCTCTTCTTTTCGGTTGTCTGAGTAAATCAATCAAGTTCCCAAGTATGATTTGACATGAAAGCGATGCCAAAGAACATTATTCGCCAATTGGATTGCAGTTTTAGGTAAGCCCATCTTGAGCATAGCATTCAAAAGGGAGGAAGAAGATGACTCTCACTCTTCCTCCCTTTTAATTAGCTCCCCTTATTTATCTATCATGCATCTTCTTTAAATCTTCTCTTTTCTCATTACAGCAGTGCATATAAAAGTCCCACCCAATGGGCGGTCCACTAAAAATACCATTCTTAAATATACTTTCTCCTAACACATGGCACGTGTGTATGATCCAACACATGGCACGAATATATTTGCGGACCTAAAAAAAATAAATCCTGAACTTAGTGTGGTTGGTTGGAGTGACAGCTTTCACACTCTTACACTAAGATTCTCTACCAATGAGATGTGCTCCATAATAATAGATAAATGATAGATTAAAGGGGTGTTTGTGCTTGTCACAATCTAAGCCTCAAAATAGGTACTAAGGCTTGCCGACATGTGTACAATGAACATCATGTTAATTTATCATTATCTTAAGTAATCACCATTAAGAAATTGATTTGGGCAGTGCCTGTTTTAGGACACAGTTGAATGACTTAAGAACAGAACTCAACTTGATAGAATAATACTTATCACAGTTCAGGTATTGCATTGGACCCTTAGGACATTCTTCCAATAGATGGAGATCAACGGGCAGGAAAGCTACACGAATCTTATTATATATTATTATGAATCTTATTATATAATATTAAGACAAGCTTCTTTTGAAAGCAGACATGACCGGTTTTGAACAGGTCAGGCGGTTTCAACGAGAACCAAAACGGGCCAAGAACTAGACGAAATAAGAATAGTTGAAACTGAACCAGCCAGGAACTGGAGATCACTTGGTTCAGTTCCGGTTTCACCTTCTATGGAAACAGAACTAGCTTGAAACTGGAATCGACAGTTTCTTATATTTTTATTTTAAAAAATTTTCTTGGTTTTGATTCTTGGTTCCAAGTAAACCAGAACTGGTGGTGTCTATTTCAGAGATTTGTATTAAAATTGAGGTTAAGGGTCTGGGGTTCAAGCCTTATATTGGTCTGTGGATTATGCACAACCCGGATCATGCCCAAAGGAATCGAGTCCCAATTTAAGTACAAAGACACCCTTCCAATGTCCTTTTTAATGAGAAAGAAAGGCATCATTCAAAATTTCAGTAGTATTAAACCTTATAATTTATGCCATTGGTGTGGTCCAACCTTACCAGAAATATTCCTCTATATATCAATTGATTTCTTCTCCAAAATTGAGTCTTTAGCTTCCTTTTGCTCATGAAATATGGACATGAAGCTCTTGGTGCAAGTGTTGTGTGTGTGTGGTTACAACAGGGAGGTCTAAACCAGGTTTGCATGCTCCGGGTATCAAACTATTGACCTGGAACTTGTGAGTCAAGTCCTTTAGCCAGGTGAGCTATTGCTCTAAGTGCTCACAGGTTGTGCTTAATTAGCTAAATGACCGACTATGGCTGATGGCTTTGATGACTTTTGCCGTGACAACTTTGAAAGCCATATTATGTTGACCCTCCACCAATTGGTGAGCTTTTATTAATATGTGAGTTCTTTGTATTAATTAGTCATTAACATGAGGCATCTCTCAATCGACTTGTGCAACAACTTCTACTTTTTTTAAAAAATCTTATATTTAAAATTATTCTCTTGTATTGTGGAGCGAGCAATAATAGCTCACCCGGCTAGGGGTTCGACTCACAGATGAAGGTCATGAGTTCCATCACCCTGGGGCCTCTTTTTGGACTCCGGTACCAAAAAAACAGAATAAAACTATTCTCTTAAGATATTAATAAGAACTAAACCGAATTTTAAATATTCAAAAACACTAAGAAAGAGAACCTAAGCTGTACATGTGAATGACTGCCTTGGTCTGAATCCAAGCTGCACTTGCAAAGCCTATTTGGGAGCAGGCCAACAGGGACATGGAAAAGGATTCTGATACAAGGGCACGATTCTTTCAATTTGCAGCTTTTATTAATTATTATATCAGATTAGTATTTAAAGTATTAAGATTTTGTTAAGGGTGATTATTTTATAATTTTATGTTATATGAGAACGACATGACAATTTGTCATCTTTGTGAGTAAATTACATAAAGGTAAGCCACCTCATTGGATGATTACATCATTTGGCTATCTTTTTTCTTTTCAAGCCATATCTTATACTTAAAACGAACCATTACAACACTCATTATTAATTTATTCAGATAATTTAACTAAGGTTCTCTCTCTGTCATAAATGTATACGTACATACATACATGTATATGTATACACATATACTCAAGAATTATATTTAGCAGCTTTTTGTAAATATCAATAACTTGGGCACCTTTCATTTTGAGGACCATAGATTTGTGTTAATATAATGAATGCTTCAGCTAGATTTCAGTTGATTCACAAGTTGAAGGTCATGAGTTCAATATCGAGAGTGTGCATCTGGCTTGCCTCATCATGGTAGAAAAAAACTGGAAATAGTAACACCTCATTGTGTACAATAAAGCAGCTACGTTAGCGAGTATGATGATAATGAAATATACAGCAACCAGAATCAAAATAATGACACCCTTTGGTTTGTTCGGACAACGCAGAATTGACATCACAAATAGGAGACTGTTTGGATCACTGCTGGTGGCATAACATTTGCAGGCACCAATTCACAAACTCTCCCTCTCTCTCCGTGTGTGTGTGAGAGAGAGAGATGTGTGTGAGATGTGGGTATAGAGAGGAGAGAGGAAAAGTTCAAGAGCTTCAAAGCAATGCAAGGTACTCCAGCATTAGTGATCTGCACTTGTCATCCAAGAACTCGACAGAGTCAATAATAGAAGGGTTTGTTTCTTCAGTTGGAGGCAGCACCTAAGAACCTAAAATAACTCTACATCCAATTATTCAAGGTACCTTTTTTTTTTTTTTTAAATACATAACTTGAAGATACCATCTTAAGAGCGAACTGGAGGTGTCCACTGTAAGAACACAGAGTTCGAACGCTACCACTCTTGTTTTGTGAATAATTTAACAATAACAACAATTAAGCCTTTTTCCATATGGAGTTGGCTACATGAATTTCTTCATTTTCGTAGAACTTGATCATGTACCGTACTAACAGTTAGCTTAATAGTAGAATTCTCTTACTCTCATCTTATAAGTGGTAAGTTGGATTCCCAAGAAGATGGATTTGTGTATCTTAGGCCTCGGCCTCCTTTTGTAAGAGAAGGAAAAAAAAAATGAGAGAGCACCTGCATTGTCTTTGTTTTCATGGCTGTCAAGATTCCCATCTCGAGTTTAAAGATTTGGTCATTCTCGGCAGTAAATTCCACAAAGCACATACAAATATATAATATATATATATATATAAAGTTATGATACATTACAAATAAACGTATATGGTACAGAGAAACAACTGGTAACGGAAAGCCCAAGACAATGAAGATAGGGAAGATGAAGCCCATAATCCTCTATTATAAATACCGTCCAATATAGAAGAAAAATATAGAGAACAAAACAATAAAGGATAAGTCGATCTTCCTTGATAATCCGCTTGAGGGAAACCGCGAAAACCACTTCACCCTTCAAAGTATTTTGGTGTGTGACTCACGACTCCGAGAGGATCCTACTAAAAGAAAGGACCAACATTGGTATCACAACGAGATTGAAGAAAATCTACAAGAAACATATATGTCGTTAGAGATTGAAAATAAAAGAGAAAAAAGTAAGAGTACTCTCTATGATTGCTGGAAAAATAAGGACAAACAATAAGAGCCACTTTTGAGGTGATCGAAGTCTACAAGTAAATTGTCGCAATCAAAATTGCATTTCGAAAACCATCAAAGGTGGTGTGAGACAGTGGAAAAAATACTTGAGGAGCAAAAGGTCGACCACAAGGCCAAAGTCGAAAACTGATAGAAGGCCAAAACACCAAAAACTAGCAGAAAACCATAAGGCAAAAAATGCTGACAAAAAGCCAGAAAGGCCTACATAGGGCTAGAAGGCCAACGACCGGAAGGAGTCCTCAACCTCCCTCTCTCCCTCTTTGCTTCTCCTTTTCTCTCTCCCTCTCCTCTCATAATTTTGATGGAAAGAAAACCACTTGCGGTTTTCATTAAAACCTTGGGTGGAAATTTGCCTCCATTGGTGGTTTCTAGAAAATTGTTTTGGACAACGGACTGAAAATTATATTATGCTTCTTGTCGGTTTAATCATTACAGTTTGTCACGGGATAAAATTATCAAAAAGTTTAGATATTTAAGTTAAAAGACAGTTTTACCCAAACGAGCGAAAGAACATTTTAGCCTTGTTTATGAAAATTATGAAATATCAGCCAATAAAATTATACTTTTGCCCTAGAGAAATGTATTTTCATAGTTTTGTCACCGCATAAAAAGATAATATTGTCGTGGTCGTTAAGAAAAAATACTAAAGGGCAAAATTACTGTCTTACCCCAACTAATTTAAAAAATCTCTAAAAAACCAGGAGAAATTGTTCTTTTTGAATTAAAAGCACTCAAAAGAAAGAGGCACGCCGGACCTATGAATTCCTAACCGTTGCATCTCACGGAGTAACCACCCTTTTTGCTAGCGTCCGTCATACTAAACCTGCTTACCTTTCTTGTTGCATGCCATGTTATCGTATCTGCCGGAAGCATTTTACAGTTTCTTCACCTCCGCGAAGAAACTCCACCCTCTCTCCCTGCACTAGCAATCAGTCCTGGCTTTATTTTGGGATTTGACTTCTTGACAATCACACCTTTGTGTGTAGACTTTGACTCCCATCTCATAATTGCTGGAGAAGAGTGAGATAGACGGTCATTAAATTGTGAAGGTTATAATTTTATATATATATATATATATATATATATATATATATATATATATATATATATATATATATATATATATATATATATATATATAATCATTGTATCCTATATATCACTCATTCTTGCTCACTTACAATGATTGCTTTTTCGAACTATGAGTATAACACATTTTTACTTTTACTTTCGGAGGGCATTAGGATATTAAGAGTGCCGTCTATTTTTTAAGTATTTTGTGATTTTTTAAGAGATACTCATATTACATGAAAAAATAAAAGTTGAACATGAATATATATCTAGTGAGAAAATAAATACTGAGATAAAGTTTTGGAAAAACATAAAAAACATTTTTATTACATTCATCTCACCCCAAAACAATGATAAGAAAACTGTTCACCCTTACACATGCTCCCATCATTTTAGGTGGCATGAATGAAATTTCAAAATTTATAAAAAACTTTAAAAAATATATAATTTATTATTATTATACTCGTACCATCCAAAAGTAATAAGTGAACAAGTATTAAAATACCTGTAACATCACTTTAAGGTTTTGTTTAATTCATGGTATCACACTTTCAATACTAAAAATACTGACTTAGACACATGAGTTTGTAACCATGACTGAGTGTAATGGTACTAAATTTAGAATTTTGTGTAAAGTAGAATAGCAATACTAGAGAAAAGAAGGTTTGGGGTTTCCATACAAAATCCTTAGATTTAGTTCTTAGTTCATGTTCGCTTTGGTGCCAAAGTTTTTAGCTCAACCTATAGAGCACACTTTCACCCAACAATAGGTTTTGATGCACAACGAAACTTAAAACTATAAAACAAAAATTCAATGTTCAATTTTCTACAGCCAAAATTCAATGTTCAGATTTTCCATAACCTTGTATCAAAAGTATATTAAAGGTCTTGTTTGCCCTTATAGTAACCTTAAACTTGAAATCAAATTTTTTCACCCAAACACCCTCACACCATGCTCTCTCTCTCTGGTGGATACTACCAATTGGTGCTTATTCTCACTTCCCAGGAGCCCCACCAAGCGCTCCATTTGTGCTTACTATCGCTCCCCACCATCTCACTGTGTCCATAGCTTCTACTGATTGAAAGCACCCATTTACAAAAACTATGCATCGGGATGATCTTTGCAGTGAAAAATGATTCAACGGAAGAAAAGATCTTTGACATTGGTACTTATGGACATGAGCACAAAGCAATAGTCTAAAGATTCATGTGAAAGAGGCGTTTAGAGCCTAAAGAGCCAAGATTTCTAAAATTCAAGACCCATACATGAAGAGGACATGGACCATGGTTTATAAAGCAAGATAGCAGAAAATGCATGAAGCAATAATTAGTTTATACAAACAAAGAAGTCTCATTAATAGTAGTATCAAGTAATGGATCA
Organism: Brasenia schreberi; assembly: GCA_036023115.1. NCBI lineage: Eukaryota > Viridiplantae > Streptophyta > Magnoliopsida > Nymphaeales > Cabombaceae > Brasenia > Brasenia schreberi. Next base: position 1,736,274 of record JAYKKT010000055.1, on the reverse strand, counting down.
GACCCAAGGGCTCATTGAGCATTGAAGTAGGAAAAACCGACGAATGGATAAACTAATTAACCAAGCTATTTGAATGAGCATGGACACAATCTGTTAAGGATTCCATATCTAAGGCCTCGTAATCAAACACCTCTTCAAGGTTCAACTTTGGAATAAACTCTACTAGAAAAGGTAGATTAAGACCTTTGAGTAAAAGTCAAGGGTATTATTGAGATACGGCATTATCACTCTTAGGTCAGAATAGTAAGGGAAATATTGCTTGAAAACAGATTCATTTATATCTTCATGGGGAATTTGATAGAAAAATTCTATTCTTAAAAATTTACTGGATTTGATAAAGTTATGTCCCATGAATTTACTGTTTTTTAACAACTTTTGTACTCTAAAAAATCAGCTCTCCTCAAAACACATTATATAGAGAGAGAGACCACCGTAGCGGGCATCTCGAAATCTCCCTATTCAAGAACATTGGAATGGTTGAAGAGAGAGAAAAAGAGATGAATTAAGAGGACACAAACAACCAGAAAGTGAAAGTACCAAGGAGCTTTAAAATTGCCTCCGAAGCATAAAAAATCATAAAAATACATCTTTCCAATACAAATACAGAAATACTTCCTGCTCAACCAATAACAATTTACATGTTACACCGATTAAATTAAAAGGACCATGGAGAGACAGACAAGCAATCAACTTGCCTCCACCCATCAAACACGGCCCATCAACGGCTCAGATTCACCCTCAGCTCTGACAACACCATCATCACCGTCCGTAATGGCTACCACTACATCGTCTCTGCCACCACCACCGCCACCACCACCACCACCGTCGTCCTTGGATCCATTAGCCATCAACTCTCTGGCGCGCTCAGCCTGAACCACCCAGTCCGTCCGGAGCAGCACCCACATCATGGCGACGGCGCAGGTGAACTGAGCGGCAAGCAAGCCGAGCCAGAGCCCCCGGAATCCGACACCGGCGACGAACCCGAGCACGAGCGCCACCGGCATCCCTACGCAGTAGAATGAGCCCAGATTAATGTTGGCTCCCACGCTGGGACGAGCGGTACCACGCAGAACCCCGCACCCGGTGGTCTGCGGGCAGTTGCCGAGCTCGCACAGCCCCACAATGGGCAAGGCGGCGGACGTCAGCCGTAGGATCTCAGGGTCCGAAGTGAAGAGCCGCCCCCACCTGTGCCGCATCCCTACAGCGAAACCCATCGCGCACAGCCCGAGTGCGCCCGCGCAACCCATCGAAACCACGCCGGACATCCGAGCTCTCCCCGGCCGGCTCGCACCGAGCTCGTTCCCCACACGAGTCGACACGCCGAGACTCAACGACGAGGGGAATACGTAGACGAGAGAAGTCGTCTGAATGAGAACTCCCATTGACGCCACCGTCGCCTTGGGGTCAGCTAGCAAACCACACAGCACCACCATGAATTCATACCACCACCATTCCAAACACACGGACACGCACGTCGGTATCGCGAGTCTCAGGAGGCACGGCCAACCATTCAGACACTCGCGTCCCGGCGGTATCCAAGAGCGACGGTAGACGCCGGAAAACCTCAGGTACAGAATTACGAACATCGCCATAATGAAATTAGTCCATGCCGAAGCGAGAGCGACGCCGGAAACTCCCCATTTCAGATAAACGACCAGGAAGAAGTTGGCCGGAATGTGAAGCAAGATGGCTGCCGCCGAGCAGAGGGTCACCGGGAGGGTGATGTTCTGTGAGCGAAGGTAAATACGAAGAGGGTGGAGCAAAGAGACAGAAAAGAGGTCTGGGAGGGAGAAGAGGGTGAAAGTGTGAGCTGTGAGAGAGATGGCCGTGTCTTGGCCGCACCAGAGGAGGATTCGGTGCATATTGAGCCAGAGGAGGGAAATGGGGAGCGAGGCCGAGAGGAGGACGAGGACGGTGCGCTGCAGAGTTAGGCCGAGGAGCTTCCACTGCTGCGCGCCGTAGGCTTGGCCGCAGATGGGCTCCATGCCCATGGCTAAGCCGGAGAGAACGGAGTATCCCGTTATGTTGGCGAAGCCGATCGCAAGCGAGCCGCCCGCCAGCTCAAGCTCTCCGAGGTAGCCTAAGAAGAGCATGGAGATCATGGCGCGAGAGTAGAGCAGGAGGCCGGTCACCATCGTCGGGCCGGAGATTTTGCCAATGCATCTGACCTCTTCTACCACCTGCACTCCCCAATAAAAAACTCACTCAGTGTATTGTAATTGATTTGCTTTCACCATTATCTATCAATTCTATTTTCCTCTTCAATTCTCTCAACTTCAATACTTCATTCATTGTATCCATGTGTATAGATGACTAAGGCGCACGAGTTTATTGCGTAAGCACTTGAGCAGAGACGAAGAAAATAGAGGTTTGAAATGGTTTTGGTTTTCCTTCTGATTTGTTGTTTCAGGTTTCAGCAATTGTGGAGAGAGAGAGATTCTCTTTTCTTTTTTCTTTTTACCTCAGAGGGAGAAGGCCACCGGTGGAGAGCGCGAGAATCCTCGGTGTCATCGTCGAGAGACGTAGCTTTGATGGGGAGATGATGATTGTTATGGGACTTGTCTAGAGAAAGAAGATGGGTTGAAGGGGAAGGAGACGGTGGCCTGCACATTATCTCTCCTCTCTCCCGTGTAACGTTTATGGGTTTTATGGTTTAGATTGAAAGGAGGGAAGGGAAGAGGGGTTTTTATATTATGCGACTCATGCCCACTTCCTTTTTTTTTACGTTTTTTTCTCCATTTCTTTCTTTTCTTGATTTTATATTACGGGTCTCATGTTTAGTTCTCTTAATGCATGTCCTTGTTGGCGCCGGTTTGCTGTTTTTACCTGTAATTTTCACAACTCTTAAAAAGGTTTCTACTTTACTGCTGCTGTATTGTTTCTAATGGGAGTTTGGTTCTCTTTTGCATTTCAATTGGAGTCTAAAAGGGATCACGAGACGGGATTTCTCTCTACCTTATCCATCGCTTTATTGCGGGAGTTCCGTGTCTGGAGCAGTATTTGCTTAAACTTTTTGAAGCCTAGAGTAGTTTCAAGACTAACCCACCCTCTCTCTCTCATATTTAGTGTTAATGGGGGTCTCAAAGAACTGTGGGAGGGAGCCAATATTCTCTATCTTAATTTTTAAAATATTTCTATAGTTTGGTTGTTGGATGATTCCCTCTTCTTGGTTTCAAAGATGAATTAATGTTCCCTGTCAATCAATATTTAGGCTTTTGAAAAACTGATGATTTTGATCCAATTTGGAATTTCGCATGCTTTTAAGTTGTATTTCGTAAATTGACAGCTTCGCCAAGCTCTTGTTTGTGGCTCTTGCTTTTTGATTAATTAGTAGCTTTTGTTTCTGAACTCATTCGGATAAGACAGCTTTTAGAAAAGGAAAGGGAGAAAAAAATCTTGGTTGCTTTCTCAGAGAAATTTACAGAATTTGCGATTTGCGCCTCTTTAAAGTTTCTTTAGATCGCTAAAAGATAAAACTTTTCTTTTGGTTTTTTCTCACTAGCTGATAAGTTCCAGAGAATTCCATTTCCGGGGTAATCACAATACTTTTACTTTCTTTCCCATCCTTTTTCCTTATATGGAGTTTCTCAGGTGCAGAAAAATGGTTATAGTTATAACTTTTCTCCAATTCTTGCAAGTCGAATTATATGTATTTCACGAATGAATTAAAATTCGTATATTCGCTTAGAATTAATCTTCATGTCCCTCCTCCTTCTTGAGAAGAGCTCGGAGTATCAACGGGTTAAAGCTTTTTCATGTTCTGCTTTGAAGGTGATCCAGTCTCAATTTTGAGGAGAAAGGCCACATTTACATTGAGGGTGTTGTTTCAGATAGAATACTTTATCAATAAATCGCAGATTATGAGTACAGAAAGGAACATCTGAATGAATTTGTTCCAACGCTTGTACTTTGCCTTGTCTTCGAGTGAGGCACTATAATTACAGAAGGAAATCTTCAAATTTAAAAAGAGAAGGAAAATGTTGAAGAGCTATTCTCCTTAAGGGCTTTATCTATGAGAGTTCTATTCGATAAGGTAACAGGCCACAGCTTTCGATTTCTCATGTGGGTGCTTTAATGTGCTCTTTGTTGGGTGTCCCGAAAGATAAGATTTCCTTTGGATTTTGCAGAATTTCTCCACCCAACACGCATAAATCTTCTTCACTGCCTTCTGCTTCCCGTTGGTGCGCTCCAAAACAGTATCAGTAAATTTGGACGTTTCTTTTCTCTCTCTGGACGTTTCTTTTCTCTCTCTCTCTCTCTCTCTCTCTCTCTCTCTATATATATATATATATATATATATATAGAGAGAGAGAGAGAGAGAGAGAGAGAGAGAGAGAGAGAGGGGGGGGGGTTGGGCGTTGGGAAGGGGGGCCATTTTGACAGCGTCTTCCATCTCCTCAGTGGAGGGTTTTGTTGGGGTTTTAGGAATCAAGATAGTATTTTTCGGGAAATGGGATGCGAAGGGAGGGGAGGGACCACGGCTGGAGGGTGAAGAGAGTGTGTGTATTAATTGAGAGACGAAAGTGTGGGGGTGGTGGTACTGTGGCCAACCGGCAGCCGGTTTGAGGGAGACATGCAGACACTTGCGTGCTAAGATTCCAGCCATCGAGTTGTACTGGCCCGCCCCCCTTGTCATTCATATCCTTTCTCGCTAGAGGCAAAACTTGTCACTGTACCCATGCAGCCTCAAATAGGACTCTCTCTGTCTCTCTCTAAACATGCACTTATACAGTACGCCAAGAATAATCAGATGCAATTGTTGTTTCCATCCTTTCCCTGGCTGCCCCTGAAGTGCTGTTTACTGAAAGTTACCCCCGCCTCTCTCTCACACACATACACACGCACGCATGCACACACAGCACAGCGGAGAGTTACCTGCATCTAATTGTTGTTTTTATCATGCCTCTTACTGCGCCTTGTTCGCTGTTCACGGAAACATTACCCTCTCTCTCTCAATATGAACATGAACGAATAACAATCTGCATATAATTGGGGAGACTATGGTTCTTTGCTTTTATGCTCCTGTTGGGCTTGTTTTCTGTTCATTGAGAAGATATTTGTCGGTTCTCTCTCTCGTACACCAGTAGTAATTAGAAGATAGATTCTCCATAGTTGCCCTTCATTTGCTGTTCACTTGAAAAATATTTGCAATCTCTTTCGTTCTTTCTAAACAGATACACCATTAATGATCTATACATAATTGTTATTCATCTATCTTTTCTTTGGATGCCCCTTAATCGCTGTCCATTTGACTTTCTCTCTCTCGTAAAGCAGAATACCAATAATTATCTGCGCAATTTTTTTTCCTTTTCCCTCTTGCTGCCCCATATTTGCTGTTCATTAAGGCATTTTTGGGGTTTTCTTCACATTTTTTTCTGCATTTCCCCTGTTGTGCAACAGCAGCCAGTAGCCATTAATGGCCACACCAAGTCAGAGCGCACGTGCACGGTTAGAGGTGAGTGTTTTTGATGACAGTGTTAACAGTCTGGAGACACGTGCTAGTGGGGTTTCCATGTACTATGGCCGACCCTTATTGCCATGAGAATAGAAAGCCTTACATCTTGAGCTCAGTTAATAGCAATGGCAATAACCATGAGAATAGAAAGCATTACATCTTGAACTCAGTTAATAGCAATGGCGAAAACCTTAGGAGCTCTCTCTCTCTCTCCAAAAATATAGAAATATTTCCTTTTCGGATAGTAGGAGTCAATGAGAAAAAGAGAGGAATCAGATGTTAATACGTCTGCTAGTGGAGAAATAGTGGAGCATTTATTCCACAGAAGATGTTAAGGATGAGAGGAAAAACCAAGTCGCAAAATGCAGGAAAATGAGATACTCAAAAGCATGGTTAGCGCACTCGGAACGTTAGATCACCTGGCATCGGGGTTCAACTCACAAGATGAAGGTTGGGAGTTCGATACCCCAGGCACGCACACCTGGTTTCAGCCTGATCATTGTAACCAAAAAAGAAAGCATGATTAGCATACACGCAGATGGCCATTAGCATATATGCAATTAGAAAACCATATACCCATAATCTATACGGACTGAAATTCTATATTTGTGAGGGACCAAGAGGTCCATGGAGGAATTAGCATCGTGAAATGGGGGAGATGTCTTTATGTAAACCATCTATCTCCAATTTCTGTAAGTCTGCCGGAAGCGAATCCATTAGAAATTATAGAAAGAAAAAAAGATGGCGACCATGCAGCAAATAGACAAGTAAAAACCAGGTGTGTGTGTGAGCGAGAGAGAGAGAGAGCAGCTTATGTCTTCATGACCAGTGCAGAAGACTCCTATGAGGCTCAGGCGGTAGCAGGGGGAGGTGCAGTTTACCATTTAAGGAAATGGCGTCATTAACATTTATGAAATTTCTCATCCCAACAGAGTTGCGCTCACACTCAGAAAGGTCGAAGATGATGACGAGGTAAATTACAAAAAATATGAGTAAGGATCCCATTCACCACTTGACAACTATGTCCGACGCATAGGCATACAGATCTCTCTCTCTCTCTCTCTCATTTTATTAGTCTTGGTTGCAGTTTCCTGCATTGAGATTGCTAACAAAATTCAGAAACCTCCAGAGGAACATTGGCTTCTTGCTACCTCAAAGAACGTAAGACCTTTAACTAATTTCTGATGTATATTTGTCCAACATAAGACACAAAATTTTCAATTTTGTTTGAGCTCTAAGGTTAACTTCGCCTTTTACAAGGGTCAGGGCCCAAGATAACATGATGAAAAAGCATATTTTTGCCAATACAAACCAAAACACCACATCCCACATGGTAGTTATTACACATGATAACATAATTGGACCCCATTCAATGGAACACTGTGGTTACACCTCGAAGATGCCCTCGACTTCAAAAAGTTGATAGATGGAAGGAAAAGCAAATGGGTAAATCCAAAGTTGCGGCTAAATTGCCACAAATCAATAGAAATTCATAAATATTGATTTTGCACTCTCTATACATTTGAGTCTGCTTTCTGTGGTGTCTGCGTATGCATAGTGAAGAGATAATGTAAGTTATGGTTGGCCTCTGGACTTTTCTGCAGTGCATTGTGGAAGATATAGGATAGCTACGAGTCCACTGGCAAAAGCTGCAACGGATCCTACACATAGAGAAGGGGCATTGCCTCCCCCAAGAAGCTGATCCCATGGTCCACTCAACAACGACACCATCATCTACACATAGCAACACGCATCTCAGCTCAGCCTCCCATACAGTAGAAAGACAAATACTAATAAATAACGCACAAATCGGTATTGTAGGCATTAGATGTCTGGCTACATGATTCCTTTTTGTCAACAATAGGGGTGAGAACCAAAACACTTTCACAAGAAAACAGTGGACAGGACTGGCTTTATAACACCCCGGGATAGGGCCCTTGGCTTCAAGAATTATTGGCGTCCAAAGAATCAAAATGGCCGAGGAAATTGAAGAGGAAAAAGAAAAGAAATAAGAACAAAGGTATAGGAAATAAATGGGCATTGTAGCCATAGGGCACAACTTTTTTAGTTGGCATTTACAGGAACTAGCAAGAGATCTCATGCCTACAGCGGTTGAATCCACACACTAGACAGCCAACTATGTCACAACATATTACAGAGATGCCTCTTCCCGTTCAACTTTGGTTCCACTTTATGTGTTTTTGGCTTTACGAAGATGACTAGTGTGTTTAACAAAAAAAGTAGATTTTACTCTTCAGGTAGTCGTCAATATTGTTAAAACAATGACATATCAGTATGAAAGTACCATCTTACCTGAGGAATTACTACAGATAAATTCAATATTCCCATGGCCAATCCTGTGTCAAAACAAACAGCAGAAATATCTCATGGACCCGATGAAAACCACAGAATAAGTGGACAAGTGGATAGCATATAAATGTCAAAAGAGCAAAAGCCTACCTTGGCCGATTTCTAATGATTCTGTTTGAGTGGATACCATTGCATAAGAAACACTGTAAGTTATCTGCAGAAAGGTAACGCAGCAATTTCAGTCACACACAATGACCCTAACTAAGTCTATTTATCTGATAAGAATGAAGAAAAAAAGTAAAACCTACAGCCAGTGGTACTCCCAATAGAGAAAAAACACCTAGTGCAGCAACCACAATTCCCTTCAGAGGGAGCCCAGGCTCCGGAAACTGCATAATGCTCACAATATATGAGATCAAAAGCATCAGCCAGAAGCAGAAAGACATGACAAGATTTGAAATCCCCAAGATGAAGGAAGTCCCCCATTTTCGGCATAATCGCTCCACCATAAGAGACATCAAGCCAATGACTATGGAGTTAAGGAACAAGCCAAATGCCCCCCATTCTCACCCCAACATAGTAATAGTTGTGAATTTCATCACCTCTTGATGGAACACCTTTATAAACCTCACGACCCATCCAATCAGTATCAAAGAGTAGAAACGGGAACTAACCAAAGCCACATTAAGCCAGTTACAAACATAACCAACAACGTTGGCTTTGATAGGTATCGCAAAGAACCAAGTAACAAAGGTTCTCTAGCTTCTTCTTCATAGAACGACGGTTGTCCCTCACCTTCAGCAATACTATAGCCGCTAAAGAGGTGATTCGGCAGCTGCTGTGAGGGTCAAACATGTAGTGAAGGCAAGAAGCAGAAGACCAATTAGAAAAGCGGATTTTAGATTCGCACAGTTGAAGCCACATGCTGGAGTCAAGGTGAGGGGCAATATTTTGAACCAACCACTATATGATCCAGTTGCAAAGCCAAGTATGTTACCCACGGCCATGAACACAGAGTAGTAAGTATTTGCCCTGCGAGCTCTCCTTAAATCCTTGCCTACATTCAGAATAATAAATGATCATAATTGAAGTTTTAAGAAAACCACAAATATATACCATTTTGTGAAATAAATACAGGACAATCTCCACAAGAATATGCAGTTTCCTTATTATTAGGCAACCTAGAGTATATCCCCTTCTAGTTATCAAAGTTAAGATGGTGTTACCCCACTAGTGATCCTTCTCATTCAGCCATTCAGAGATCAGATCTCTGTAATTGGATATCTAGAACATTGCACTTTCTTTTTATTAGTAAAGTTTTAGCCAATAGTTCTTGGTTAACATATATCTTTTGTATTTGTACCAAACGATTCAGTCACAGCATTCTTTCCAAGACCACCCCGTAGCTCACTATTTTGTTTCACTTTCCTCTCCCGAAAGTAAGCCATTTTTTCTTCTAAAGAAAGAAAATCTGGTGAATAAATTCTCTATGATGCGTGTTGGTCAAATGGGTTGGCACCGGCTGTAAGTGGACTGAAAGTGACCCAATTTTAGAGACCTGCTAAAAATAAAATCCATGATATCCTATTCAAAGTTTCAGCCACGTAAGCAGCTGAACCTCACACCAGAAAGTCACGATAAGGATGGTCCACCCTATCAAACTAAATACACTAACTTTAGCCTCTTTAAAAGTACAAGGGGACCAACAACCTAAGCTATGATCAAGAACACATTCAAATTATCTTCACGAAAAGAGAACAAAAAGTTAGATGAATAGACTGTTGGAGATTAACTTGAATCTTGTCAACTAAGTTTAAGTTCATGAGTCGTGTAGTTTATAAGTATATGTTAGTTTACAAGTCTTGATATGTTAGTCGTGTAGTTTAAGTTTAAGTCATATGTAGTATGGATCCTAATGGACCAGATTTGGATCCATTAGGAACCGAGAGAAAAAACGTGAGAGAGGTCATGGCAGCCATAGGGGCGCCGACCTCTTCTATCCTCTCATTTTGTAATTTTCTTCCATTCTTGAATGAAACTAGTGTTAGGAGCAGAGGTTTTGAATATAGTTTGTGCTTACACACCCCAAGTAGGACTAGAAGATAGTATAAAGACAATTTTTTGGGAAGAGTTAGATAAGGTGATTCAAAAGATTCCACAAAGGGAGATGATTTGTTTGGGAGGAGACTTAAATGGACATGTTGGTAAAGAGGCATTAGGATATCAAGGGATTCATGGAAACTTTGGTTTTGGGGATATAAATGAGGAAGGTAGGGAGATTTTAAATTTTATTATGGCATTTGATCTCTTTATAGTCAATACAATCTTCAAAAAATGAGATAAACATTTAATTACTTATAAGAGTGGCTTATCACAAACACAAATTGATTACTTTATTTGTAGAAAAAAAGATAGAGCGTGTTGTAAAGATTGCAAGGTAATTCGAGTAGAAAGCTTAACCACCCATAATCGACTTTTAGTTATGGATTTACAAATAAAAAAATGGACAAAGAAGAAAAGAGTGCATCAAGCTATTCGGACTAAATGGTGGAACCTCAAAAGCGAGAAAAAAGATATATTTAAACAGAATGTCCTTCAAAGAGATGTTTGGAATTATGTTGGTACACCCTATGATATGTGGAACAATATGGCTATACATATTAAGAAAGTGACAAAAGATGTGTTAGGGGTATCTAAGGGAGGTGTATCGGTACAAAAAGAAGCTTGGTGGTGGAGTGAAGCATTACAAAATAAAATAAGGCAAAGAGGGCATGTTACAAATTACATTATGCTAAAAAAACTAGTGAAACTTTAGAGGCTTATAAGAAAGCAAAGAAGGAAGCAAAAAAGGCCGTGAGAGAAGCAAAAGCTAAAATTTGAGAGCATTTATATAAAAAAATCAACTCAAAAGAGGGTAAAAGAGATATTTTTAGAATAGCTAGGGCTAGAGATAAGAAAACTAAAGATCTTAATTATGTTGATGCATCAAAGACGAGGATGAAAAAATTCTAGTGGCAAATGATGATATAAAAAATAGATGGAAAAACTATTTTTATAATCTTTTTAATGAAAATAAAGATGTTAGTATTAGCTTAGGAGAGTTAGCCAAATTAGAAAAGTATATAAACCATAATTTCTACCGACGTATTCAAAAGAATGAAGTCAAAGAGGCTCTTAAACATATAAAGGGTGGTAAATCGGTTGGACCAGATAATATTCCTATAGAAGTTTGGAAAATACTAGGAGAAATAGGAATCACTTGACTCACAAGACTATTTAATGAAATATGGAAAAACCAAAAGATGCCCGAGGGGTGGAGAGCAAGTACACTTATACCCATATATAAGAACAAGGGAGACATTTAAAATTGTGCGAATTATCGAGGTATAAGTTAATGAGCCATACTATGAAATTATGGGAAAGAATTATCGAATGTAGGTTAAGACAAGTATCAAGTACAACAGAGAACCAATTTGGCAAGTATAACAGAGAACCAATTTGGATTCATGCCAGGCAGATCTACTATTGAAGCGATTCACCTTTTGAGACGTCTTATGAAACATTTTAAAGCAAAAAAAAAAGACCTTCACATGATATTTATTGATCTAGAAAAAACTTATATGATAGGGTACCGAGGGAGGTTCTTTGGAGAACTTTGGAAAAAAGAGGTATCCCATTGACATATATTAACCTTATAAGAGACATGTATGATGGTGCAAAAACATGTGTGGGGATTCATGAAGGAATGACAAACTTCTTTGAAGTTAATATTGGGTTAGATCAAGGATCAACTTTAAGTCCATACTTATTTATAATGGTGATGGATGAGTTAACAAAACATATTCATGAAGTACCTTGGTGTATGTTATTTGCAGATGATATTGTATTAGTGGAGGAGTCTAAGGAAAAAGTTAATAGAAAATTGGAACTATGGAGAGAAACATTAGAAAGCAAAGGCCTCCGACTTAGTAGAACAAAGTCAGAATATATGGAATGTAAGTTTGATCATTTGGGTACCTTAGAGGACATAGAAATTAAAATTGACACACATTGCATCCCCCAAAAGGAAAGTTTTAAATACCTAGGGTCACTTTTTCAGAGTGATGGAAAAATTGATGGAGATGTTACTCATAGAATAAATGATGGTTGGTTAAAATGGAGAGGAGCATAAGGTATTCTTTGTGATAAGAAGATACCATTAAAGTTAAAAGGTAAATATTATAGAGCAGCAATTAGGCTTGCCATGTTTTATGGTTCTGAGTGTTGGGCAGTTAATCATCAACATGTACAAAAGATGTCTATGACAGAAATGAAGATGCTGAGATGGATGAGTGGTCATACAAGAAAAGACCGTATACATAATGAGGTTTTTAGAAAGAAATTAGGAGTGGCACCAATAGAGGATAAAATGAGAGAATATCATTTAAGATGGTTTGGACATATAGAAAGAAGATCAAAAGAAGAACCTTTAAGAAGGTATGAAAAACTAAATTTGGAAAGTATTAAAAGAGGTAGAGGACGACCACAAAAGTATTGGAAAGAAACAATAAAGAATGATCTAGCTTATCGTGAGTTAACTGCTAACATGGCACACGATAGGGATATGTGGAACCAAAGAATCCATGTAGCCGACCACGTCTAGTATGGGAAAAGGCTTAGTTGTTGTTGTTGTCTTGAATGAAGATGATGTTGATTTAGTGTAATTACAACATAGACCGATAGCAACTTTGAAACAATAATTTGCTACATTTTCTATGCATTATTTATCAATTTCCTTTTGAGTACAACCAACTCACTGACAAATTGCAAAATCAGTTGAAAGAGAGAAAACATGTCTAAAATTTCAAACCACCAAAAAGTTTGACAAGTTGCCAAAATAAATCTCAGCATTGCATTAACGTAAGGCATCTAGTTGGAATTATTGATAGGGACTGTCAAGTAATCCTAATGGAGATATAACTTATGTTATACATTTCCCATGCTAATAATTGAGTTAAAAACAAAAGAGGGTTCAAAAATAGTTGTTATGACTTGATATTTGACGTACTTCCACACATGCCAACTGAGAACTATCGAGCATGGAAATTTTACACATATATTACCATTTCTTTTGATACAGGCACACCCCAGGTATTGAACTCATGACCTTCAACTTGTGATTCACCCCCCTAGCAAGGTGAGCTTTTGCTCTTTGTACGCATGTATATTAAAGATTCAATCTTTGCTCATCCCTCACCAAATATAGCTGATGCACTGCAGTTACGCTTCCTTCCCTTCTACCAATATTTTATGCTTCAAATGATGAAGGCAAGTGAAAAAGTCACAACTTGAAGGGATTTAGTTGAAAGCCATTCTTCATTTTTTCCTATAGCAATGCTTTTCCTTTTTTTGTTTAACTCTGCCCATGTAAGGATCACCCTTACATTGCCGGTCTCAAGCCCGGATAAAGGAGGAGGGTTGTGTTAGGCTTTCGACAGCCAGCGTAAAACTTCGTTGGATTTTTATAACATGGATTACAAAAATTATGAGCATTGCTTTGGGGCATCCCCGCCTAGCGATGTGCTGCAGAGCCCGAATGCAGTAAGAAGTAAGCAAGGGCCACTACATTTTCACCTGAATGTAGTGAATCAATTGCAGAGAGGGTTCCCACATCATGGACGGGTGTGGGTAAAGAAGTTAGTCCCGCTACATTGCCGCCCGAATGTAGTGAAAATTTTTCAGAGAGAGTCTCCGCATTTTGATTATGGACGGATGCGGGGGGGTAAGGAAGCTAGTCCTAGATAATAAGATTCGTATTTGTTCTTGGAATATCGGAACAATATCGGGTAAGCTAATGGAGGTGGTAGATACTATGATTCGGAGAAAGATTAATATTCTATGTTTACAAGAGACAAAATGGGTTGGAGAAAAAGCAAAGGAGATAGAGGATACAGGTTTTAAATTATGGTACTCAGGTAAAGAAAAGGCTCGAAACGGAGTTGGTATTATCATAAATAAAGATTTAAAGGAGAGTGTAGTAGACATACAACGATATGGTGACCGAATCATGACGTTGAAATTAGTGTTAGGAGCGGAGGTTTTGAATATAGTTTGTGCTTATGCACCCGAACTAGGACTAGAAGATAGTATAAAGATAGTTTTTTGGGAAGAGATAGATAAGGTGTTTCAAAAGATTCCACAAAGGGAGTTGATTTGTTTAGGAGGAGATTTAAATGGACATGTCGGTAAAGAGGCATTAGGATATCAAGGGATTCATGGAAACTTTGGTTTTGGGGATATAAACGAGGAAGGTAGGGAGATTTTAAACTTTGCTATGGCATTTGATATCTTTATAGTCAATACAATCTTCAAAAAACAAGATGAACATTTAATTACTTATAAGAGTGGCTTATCATAAACACAAATTGATTACTTTATTTGTAGAAAAAAAGATAGAGCGTGTTGTAAAGATTGTAAGGCCTAGAATTACCTTTGATTGTATTTCATATTTCTTTGCTATATTGATCTTCCTTGAATACGCTTTAGTTACATCAACCAAATCTTATGTGCTTTATTCAAATACATAAAGGTGTGGCCCATACTTGGCACCATTGAGTTTATCAACCAAGAAACCACAATCACGTTGTCTCTTCTCCATTTAAAGTATCTCAGATTAGATGGTTGCAGTTGAGGTGTTTCTCTCGTAACCAACTCCCATTTTTCTCTAGCAATAAGGGCAAATTCTACAGCCTTAGACCCTGATAATTTTTCCCATCAAACTTGATGGAAGTAACGTAGATTGAATCTATTTTGGTACCATTATCCACATCCTCTATGTAATGACTAGGTTCACCTGGAGAGATGCCTTTCCCTTCCATAAAATTCTTTTCTTCTCCTCGAATTTATGTGATTAATCTCAAGATGCATGTAACTATCTCGAGATTCATGCAACCTTGTTTCCGAGCACTGGGGTCGTTGAAGCTGTTGATTCTTGTCCTGATTATAGAGAATCTTCCTTCTTCTTCCCTCTTTTATGATTAGGGTTTTTCTCAATCCCTAAATCTTTTAAAAAAAATTCTACTTTCCACGGCCTAGAACACTTGTGAGTTAACTGCTAACATGGCACATGATAGGGCTCTATGGAAACAAAGAATCCATGTAGCCGACCCCGTCTAGTATGGGAAAAGGCCTAGTTGTTGTCCACAGCCTAGAACACATGAATATGCTCTGATATCATGTTGATAAACAAAGAAAATATGATCTAACACAAAGGAATTGAAAGAGATAGGAGGCAGCAGTCGGCCTCCACGGGTCATGCAGTTGCACTATCTCTCTAATCTCATTTTTTATTTTTACTTAACCTAATGGGAAACAACCCAATAGTATTTATACCGAATTCTAACTTGAAAGACAGATGTACCCCTAAGAAGTAAATCTAATTCAAAACTACACAATAGACAATTAATCATAAACAAAATACATAACTGAATATAAATTATGATTATTCTTCAACACTAGTGTCAGTCCATGTTTTTGTTATTTCATATTTTATCTTTTGCTATTGTACTTTTTGTTATGCAAGATTCTGTGGTGCTAAGACTCTAGTGACCTTATTGAAGCTCACAACTTTCGGTTTTCCCATGTTACCATCTGACAAATTTCACAACTTGTGGTTTCTATGTAAAACTAACACTGAACAAAATAACTTTTGTGCCAATGGCATTAGAAAATAAGACCCCAGTACAACTTTTATGTCTGCTGGAAATATACATCATATGGAATTCTTCAACCGTGTGAAGAGGCAGGTGAAACAAATATACCGGGAATTTGTCTTAGGAGGGTGAAAGAGAAGCTTTTCGGGGAAGCATGATAATGACAGGTAAAGTGGTGCCCTGCCAGGGGGCACTTTTGACGAGATTTCCAGTTGCACATTCTT
Source organism: Brasenia schreberi (assembly GCA_036023115.1). Classification (NCBI taxonomy): domain Eukaryota; kingdom Viridiplantae; phylum Streptophyta; class Magnoliopsida; order Nymphaeales; family Cabombaceae; genus Brasenia; species Brasenia schreberi. The sequence goes on along the minus strand of JAYKKT010000055.1, from coordinate 1,720,594 downwards.
TGGAGTGGATGAGTTTTGACTCCCAGAGGTAATGTGAAAATTGTTCTTGGATACAATGGCTGCATAGTTATCTCATCAAATTTGAGAAATTTTGACTGGAAAGGTGACTTTGTTCATATGAAAATCTATAAAATAACCTCCCAAAAGGTGGTGGGGATTTACTCACGATAGTTCAACTTTCCACTTTCATATGGCAGATGATACCATACACCACATGCTTAAAACTCATTTTGTGAAAGATGCACAAAAATATTTATTTGAATTCGTATGTGGCGGTCAGCATACTGCATGCTCTAGAAGCTAAAACCAGCATGGTTAGTTGTCTGCAGCTGTCTTTAGTTGGATGTTTGGATATTCGTGTTTTGATCACATAGCTTGGTTAGATGCACCAGGACCATTTCCTAATATAATAAAAATGAGTTCCTTTTGTTTTTCTATTACCGCAAAGGAGGACACTGCTTCTTTTGTCAAGAGAAACAGTTGCCTTCCTAGTGATGTGAAACCCCCCATGACTTCTGGCCTTAAAGCCTAGGCAGCTTGCATGCTGCACCTTCATCTTTGTGCCAAGGGACACATGGGTTCCCATACATATATATTCTTACCAATTTGATTTGTTTTCAAATCAAATTTCTATAGAATGTTGTCCTACTGGTTTCTATGAGTTTTCTTACACATTCCAGTAACCATTTCAGTTGTTTATTATTATATATGTGTGAAGGAATCCTGTTTTATTGATTATGTTGTTTTCTTGATATCAGCCTCCATGCTGTCCAGCTGGTAGTGGATCATGTGGTATTAGTGGGGCATGCAGAGATTGTACAACGGTAACATACCTACCTTTATATGGTTGTTAGATTGTGACCTCTATATGATTTGTCCTGGTATGTGATGAATTGATTTTCTAGTACGTTTCCATGTCGTTCTATTTTATTTTTTAAGCCAATTTACTTGTGAAAATATAAGCAATGCATGTTTCTGCGTTACACAACTTACACTGTGGAGGATTACAGTGCTTTCATAACTCAGACCTGGTTCAAGGACGCCCATCTACGATACAGTTCAAGGAGAAACTCCCCTGGTTTCTTAATGCTTTGCCGTCTGCTGATTGTGCCAAGGGTGGGCGTGGAGCATACACCAATAGTGTAGATCTTCAAGGTTCCAATATTCCGTTTTTACACTTCCTTGGACTTTACTCATGAGAACTTTTTCACTGAATAGTTCTCACGTATTGTCCATTTATTTTCGTCCTTCCATCAATTTCATAACGGTACCTCTTTCAGTTGGTGAGAAATAATCATTACTCATTGCAGGATATGAGAATGGAATCATTCAAGCTTCAGAATTCCGTACCTATCATACACCACTTAATAAACAAGTTGCCTTTTCAATTTTCCTCTTTACGGTTCTTAATTCTTGTCATCTGGACTTTTCTTCTTATCTATTTGGATGCCCTATTATGCAGGTTGATTATGTAAATTCAATGCGTGCTGCAAAAGACTTTGCTTCCAGAGTTTCTAAGTCATTGGAGGTATGGACAACATGAAACACTAAAAGTATTTACTTTTAGTGCAACATCTTTATCCAAAAGCAATTGGAGCAATTGTTTCTAAGCTGGAATTAGATGATAAACTTTAGCAGTCCAACTTTTACCTGTCTCTTTTGTTTCTACATCTAAGTTTTTATCATGTTAAAAGCATCCCTTTTGAAGTCGGAGAAGAACAAATTTTCCTTCTTAAAACACTGAGAAGTTCTGTGGCTGTAATTGTCCCAGCAAATATAAAGCAACTATGCTCCACAGGCTGACAAGCAAAATAAATTTTGACTTGTGAAAGAAACAAAAAAGAATGATCTAGCTTATTGTGAGTTAACTGCTAACATGGCACATGATAGAGCTCTGTGGAAACATAGTTGCTTTATATTTGCTTTACAAGTTAACCATCAAAATGTACAAAAGATGTCTTTAACAAAAATGAAGATGTTGAGATAGATGAGTGGTCATACAAGAAAAGACCGTATACGTAATGAGGTTATTAGAAACAAATTAGGAGTGACACCAATAGAGGATAAAATGAGAGAACATCGTTTAAGATGGTTTGGACATATAGAAAAAAGATCAGAAGAACCTGTAAGAAGGTATGAGAAACTAAATTTGGAAAGTATTAAAAGAGGTAGAGAACGACCACAAAAGTGTTGGAAAGAAACAATAAAGAATGTTCTAGCTTATTGTGAGTTAACTGCTAACATGACACATGATAGAGCTCTCGGGAAACAAAGAATCCATGTAGCTGACCCGTCTAGTATGGGAAAAGGCTTTGTTGTTATTTGTTTGTTGTAAAGAAACAAAAACTTTTGGAACAAAAGGTTCAGAGTGTAACTGTACACAATGTTTGGAATTTATTCCCTCTTGGGATTATGTTTTGCATGTTTGTGAAATATAATGAAACCATACTTAGTTTGTAATTTCTAGGAGAAAGCTTAACCACCCAACATCGACTTTTAGTTATGGATTTACAAATAAAAAAATGGACAAAGAAGAAAAGAGTGCATCGAGCTATTCGAACTAAATGGTGGAACCTCAAAAGTGAGAAAGAAGATATATTTAAACAGAAAGTCCTTCAAGGAGATGTTTGAAATTATGTTGGTACACCCTGTGATACGTGGAACAATATGGCTATACATATTAGGAAAGTGGCGAAAGATGTGTTAGGGGTATCTAAGGGAGGTGTACCGGCTCAAAAAGAAGCTTGGTGATGGAGTGAAGTAGTACAAAACAAAATCAAGGCAAAGAGGGCATGTTACAAATTACATTATGCGAAGAAACTAGTGAAACTTTAGAGGCTTATAAGAAAGCAAAGAAGGAAGTGAAAAAGGCCGTTAGTGAAGCAAAAGCTAAGATTTGGAAGGACTTATATAAAAAACTCAACTCAAAAGAGGGTGAAAGAGATATTTTTAGAATAGCTAAGGCTAGAGATAAGAAAACTAAAGATCTTAATTATGTTAGATGCATAAAAGACGAGGATGAAAAAATTCTAGTGGCAAATGATGATATAAGAAATAGGTGGAAACATTATTTTTATAATCTTTTTAATAAAAATAAAGATGTTAGTATTAGTTTAGGAGATTTAGCCAAGTCATAAAAGTATATAAACCACAATTTCTACCGACGTATTCAAAAGAATAAAGTCAAAGAGGCTCTTAAACATATAAAGAGTGGTAAATCGGTAGGATCAGATAATATTCCTATAAAAGTTTGGAAAATACTAGGAAAAATATGAATCACTTGGCTCACAAGACTATTTAATGAAATATGGAAAAACCAAAAGATGCCCGAGGAATGGAGAGCAAGTACACTTATACCCATATATAAGAACAAGGAAGACATTCAAAATTATGCGAATTATCGAGGTATCAAGTTAATGAGTCATACTATGAAATTATGGGAAAGAATTATCAAACGTAGGTTAAGACAAGTATCAAGTACAACAGAGAACCAATTTAGATTCGTGCCAGGCAGGTTTACTATTGAAGCGATTCACCTTTTCAGACGTCTTATGGAACATTTTAGAGCAAAAAAAAAAAACCTTCACATGATATTTATTGATCTAGAAAAAGCTTATGATAGGGTACCGAGGGAGGTTCTTTGGAGAACTTTGGAAAAAAGATGTATCCCATTGACATATATTAACCTTATAAGAGACATGTATGATGGTGCAAAAACATGTGTGAGGACTCATGAAGGAATGACAGACTTCTTTGAAGTTAATATTGGGTTATATCAAGGATCAACTTTAAGTCCATACTTATTTATAATGGTGATGGATGAGTTAACAAAACATATTCATGAAGTACCTTGGTGTATGTTATTTGCAGATGACATTGTATTAATGGAGGAGTCTAAGGAAAAAGTTAATAGAAAATTGGAACTATGGAGAGAAACATTAGAAAGCAAAGGCCTCCGACTTAGTAGAACAAAGACAGAATATATGGAATGTAAGTTTGATCATTTGGTTACTTCAGAGGACATAGAAATTAAAATTGGCACACATTGCATTCCCCAAAAGGAAAGTTTTAAATACCTAGGGTCAATTTTTCAAAGTAATGGAAGAATTGATGGAGATGTTACACATAGAATTAATGCTGGTTGGTTAAAATGGAGAGGAGCATCATGTATTCTTTGTGATAAGAAGATACCATTAAAATTAAAAGGTATTATAGAGCAGCAATTAGGCCTGCCATGTTTTATGGTTCTGAGTGTTGGGCAGTTAATCATCAACATGTACAAAAGATGTTTGTGACAGAAATGAAGATGTTGAGATGGATGAGTGGTCATACAAGAAAAGACCGTATACATAATGAGGTTATTAGAAACAAATTAGGAGTGGCACCAATAGAGGATAAAATGAGAGAACATCGTTTAAGATGGTTTGGACATATAGAAAGAAGATCAAAAGAAGAACCTGTAAGAAGGTTAGAAAAACTAAATTTGGAAAGTATTAAAAGAGGCAGAGGACGACCACAAAAGTGTTGGAAAGAAACAATAAAGAATGATCTAGCTTACTGGGAGTTAACTGCTAACATGGCACACGATAGGGATCTGTGGAAACAAAGAATCCATGTAGCCGACCCCGTCTAGTATGGAAAAAGGCTTAGTTGTTGTTGTTGTTTGTTGTTGTAGCAATGCTTTTCTTTTTTTTTGTTTCTTTTACTTTCATGCCTCATAAATTTTCTGCTCTGCATATCCAGAATATGTTTCTTTCCATTTAGATTTTCCTTCCCAGTAATTACTTTCATCCCATCTCCAATTTATTGCGTTGATTAGCAACTAGCTGTATTGTTTGCTCAAACTTACTTTATCTAGCTGTAATTTGCATATTATACTTGAAAAATTTCCTGCAGAAACTGGAACCCGTTGAATGCCTTCATCATCTCACAAAACAAACCCTGGATATTCAGACCATTCCAAATGGGATACTTCATACAAGAAAACTTCTACAACCACAGGACACCTAAATGTCGATAACCAGTTGTCTACATGAACTGATGGAGTAAGAGCTCTCTGAGGAAGGTTATGAAAGTTGTCAGGGATTGTTTTTAATTGCCCAGAAGAGTTTCATGAAGAGAGTACTAGTCAATATTTAGTTTAGCAGTTGGCTGACTTTTCTGTCTTTTTCTGCAATTTAATATCTATTATTCTTGACAAGTTCATGATACATCGTGTACAGCTGACATGCGATAGGGAATACCAATTGACAGTTCTTCCAATATATTTACCATGACATCAAGTAGATATTTTTAAGCTCTTCAAGTATTCAGTGCCCTTCAGGAGAAAATAACTAATACATCACTTGATGCACACAATAGAGGCAGGGAAACAGGGTACAAAGATTGAACCTTCTTGGTTACATAAAAGTCTAAAGGGCCATATTCACTATCGTTAGAAATTCATCAATGGTAAATGAGTGGCTTAACATTACACGTTAAAAAGAAAAGGTTAAAAGGAAGCGTTATGCAGACTATGACTTATACAGCACTGAATCATTTGTTAAAACTTGAGTCAAACTTTCACCATGCCAATAGTTCTGTTCTTCCATCATCATTTTATACAAATATAGTTAATGGCAACAAACAAATGCAAATGATCTAGGCTGAAAATTTTGTGTGAAACAGACAACTGTGGTTAACGTAGCAAATTTAATTAGCTAAGACAAGAATAGTGACATCTCAGATTCTAATTACAACAGCATACTTGTAAAATCCTATCACTGATTAGCCCTTTCAGAATAACCGTTAAGTACATCCACCGATGCACCTTGAGGAGTCTATGGAGTGGTACCTTCAAGTAATCTTGTATATAATTTATAGTGACACATCGAATTCTGTTTACAACAGCATAAACAAAAAATTCCTTTTACTGATTAGCCTTTCCAGAATAACCCTCTAGTATGTAAACTGATACACTGTGGGAAGTCCATGCAAGGGTGCCTTCAAGTAATCTTGTTCATAGTTTGTACATGTAGATGCGTGCATGTAATGTGTGTGTACGCCTGCATCTAGCTGCATGTGAATAATGGATTTCCTTATGCTAATTGGACGGTCATTGGTCAATCGGTATAAGATAAGAGTGTATGTGTGCATCTAGCTGCTGTTCCTTTTATGAAAAACACAATAGATTTATTTTACATAACAGGCCCCTATTAGTGTTTAATCTTTCTCTCTCTCTCTCTCACTATGAGTGTGTGTAATATCAGTGCATGTCATAAATATCATGTTGTATTTTATGATCATTCCTTATATTGGTATTGGTCTAGGTCCCATTTATCAGTGTGCATTGCTTACGCACCACATCCTATGATACCTCTTACTTTTACAATTGCTAATTAAATGAAAGTTCAGTATTGAATCATGTGGAACCCTTGAAAGCATCAGTCTGACATGATATTTGCAACATATGTCTATGCATCCATATATTGACACACACACACATATGTACAGACAACATACATATATGTATGTATACACTATATATAATAGGAACAGCATAATAAAGACATCAGTTAAAATATATTAATGTATGTCAGTCCCCTTTGAGAAACATTAGAATATAACATTAATACAAATATATTAATGTATGTCAGTTAAAATATATAATAGGAACTATGGAGAGAAACATTAGAAAACAAAGGCCTCCGACTTAGTAGAACAAAGACAGAATATATGGAATGTAAGTTTGATCATTTGGCTACTTCCGAGGACATAGAAATTAAAATTGGCACACATTGTATTCCCCAAAAGGAAAGTTTTAAATACCTAGGGTCAATTTTTCAAAGTGATGGAAGAATTGATGGAGATGTTACACATAGAATTAATGTTGGTTGGTTAAAATGGAGAGGAGCATCAGGTATTCTTTGTGATAAGAAGATACCATTAAAATTAAAAGGTAAATATTATAGAGTAGCAATTAGGCCTGCCATGTTTTATGGTTCTGAGTGTTGGGCAGTTGATCATCAACATGTACAAAAGATGTCTGACAGAAATGAAGATGTTGAGATGGATGAGTGGTCATACAAGAAAAGACCGTATACATAATGAGGTTATTAGAAACAAATTAGGAGTGGCACAAATAGAGGATAAAATGAGAGAACATCGTTTAAGATGGTTTGGACATATAGAAAGAAGATTAAAAGAAGAACCTGTAAGAAGGTTAGAAAAACTAAATTTGGAAAGTATTAAAAGAGGTAGAGGACGACCACAAAAGTGTTGGAAAGAAACAATAAAGAATGATCTAGCTTATTGTGAGTTAACTGCTAACATGGCACACAATAGGGATCTGTGGAAACAAAGAATCCATGTAGCCGACCCCGTCTAGTATGGGAAAAGGCTTAGTTGTTGTTGTTGTTGTTGTTGTTGTTGTTGTCCCCTTTGAGAAAAGCATATAGATAGTTGCCTAATAAAGACATCCATTCCATACTCTGCATGAAAGAATGGGTGCATCAGTTTGAAGCAACATGAGTTCAAAAAGACAAATCATCGACAGGTCACAAGCAAATAGTCACTGATGAAGGAATTTGATCGAGGCCCCCACTTGAAACCACTACCGTCACGAACTTCCCTTACCTGTGTTATTCTCCAACAAAGCTTGGCACATTCCTCTATCTCAGGATGCCGAGGATTTCAATTAATGTTTCATGAAAGATGTTACAATTGAGTGAACAGTCCTATTTACAAGATCTTATGAAAACCTTAAAGCTTGGATTCACCAGTGAAGTACTAGATCCATTTAGCTACAAGAGCGTAACCTCATTAGCCTTCTTAGTGACCATTCGATATCAACCACACATCTCATCACTGTGAGGTCTATGATCCGTCAACTTAGATCTTTACTAATAGACTCCTCTTCGAATGTAGATCAAAGGCCTATTATTGGATTTCCAAGATCATAACTTCAGTCATTTTTGACACTTTCCTAAGAAAATCTCCTATGGTGAATTCATGAACTTTGCCTTCTAGTTTTTGGTCTGCTATAGACAATTGCTCTTCTCATATGCAAGCATTTGACCATTTTTTGTCATGTGAGCTGGGTCTCTAGATGTTTGATCTAAACCATGCTATGGAGAATTGAACGTTGTCTCCAAACATATCATTGACACAGTGTTGTTGCATATCGAGCATGTTACGGATATGCAATGAAATGTGTCAAATTGCTAAAAAGAAGGATACTACATTATAGGTATCATTACAACCTGAGTATCAAACAATACAGATCGTACGATACTCAGGGATTAAAATTTATAACTTTTGGTTTTCTCCTACAGGCTGGGATGAATAAAGTCCATCCATTTCCACTTCCTCCTCAAATTCTCGTGCACGGAGGGGGGAGGTTTTCCTCTCTTTTGCCAAGAATCATTGGATTATAAGCCTTGGCTGTGGTTTTTACCTTCTACGGATGATCTCATCATGTTTATTCGCACTTCTCAGGTATAAACCATTCATCCTAATCCATGTTTCACACATTTCCTTGAATTTTTTTGTTTTGATTCCTGCTAATCTGTTGGCAAATTTATAGTTATTCAGATTTTTTTACAATTTTTTTATTTTTTCGATTTTTAAATTTTTTAGCTTTTTAAATGTTTTTGCATCTTTTGTTTTCTTTAATTGTTTTGTGTTGTCCCTCCTTGTTGAGAACAATATGATGTCTATATCGTTATCTACAACCATGCATTGACATGTGTTATGTATGATTTTTCACCTCATTTGAAGAGCCAAATATTTCTTATTGGATTATCCATAGAAGCTGTAGCAAGAAACTCATTCCCCCTGGATGAACCTTAGCTAGCACTTTGTGTTTGTCACATTTTTCATTCTTCTTAATCTATATTTCAAGCATTTCCATTAATTGATTCCTCCTAATCTATATTGGATAATTTAGAGCTATTTAGAATTGTTACGCTTTTTCGATTTTTTCCGATTTTTTCCATTTTTTATGATTTTCTAGTTTTTTTTTGCAATTTTTGTGTTTTCTAATTGCAATACGTAAAATACATTGCAATATGTATCATCCATGTCATCTCCTTGGCAAGAAGGATATGGAATCTGTATCGATATTTACAATAATGCATTGACATGTGTTCATGTATAAGTCTTCACCTCATTTTAAGAGCCAAGTATTTCTTATTGAATGATCAATAAAAGGTTTAGAAAGAAACTCATATCCCTAAATAAACCTAGATCAAAAGGAAGCTACAAAGTGCCTTCGTTCTCTAGGGAATTAACCAATTGATCATGTCCTCAGCCTTGCTGGGTCGACTATAATAGATCATGTTCCTATCTAAAACTACACTTGGACAGTTTGTCATAAAATTAGTGCCCCCTTAGCACCCATGGGGCCAAAATACATGAAATTCATAAAATAGATGCTCCTTTATGACTTGAAATAAATAAGAATACATCAAAATAAACAAGAACGAACTTTTTATCATTCACAACTCTTTTAAACATGTCTAGGGCATTATTAACCGTTGTGTGTTGTGTGTGTTGAGAAATGCATTCTTATACTTAGGGCATTACCGAAACAACCCAAATAAGATCAATGACAAAAGAAGAAACAACATCGATGGGAAGCAAGGAGGGAGTCGGCGTCTCCAATCTCCATGGGCTGCCACACCCTCTCTCTCTTATTTCTCTCTTGCTTAGCATTACACATTACACTTAGGGCATTACTTATAAATGTTTCTAACTTAAGACGGAAATGCCTCTAATTAGTAAAACTAATGATACTTAGATCCCAATGAACCATATTTTGATCCAATGAGATGTGTAAGACCCAATTACAAAAGATAAATGCATAAACACAAATTACAAAAATATGTAATCTTTAACGTGACCCCTCAAGTTGGATCTTCAATGCTTTAAACACCCAACTTGTCGAGAGTTTTATTTAATCCATTAGCAAATATTGGTTTTGTAAGAATATCAGCCAATTGATCTTTACAACGGACATGAATGATGTTGAAAATTCCTTGAAACTTTATCTCTAATGAAACACAACTAGAAAACTAACCTGACTAAGAAGACTTCTTCAAGATCTTAGAAAATCACTTTCCTATCATGTATTGTGATAATAAAAATACTATATATAGACAACAATAATACATTTCATGAGCGCATCAAACACATCGAGATGGATTGTCACTACATTTGGGAATAACACCTAGAAGGATACTTGACACTACACTTTGTACAATCAGTGTATCAACTTGCAAATATCTTCACCAAATCACTACTGGCCTCACACTTTCAATTTTTAGTTGGCAAATTTTTGATGATGATACTGTTAGTTTGAGAGAGTGTTAAAATACATGTATTTATCAGTGTATTTTACTATATTTTTCTTATTATGAAAGTGTACATAAATGTAATAAGGCACTAAAGTCACCCAGAGCTACCTGGGAGCCCAACGGTTACTTGTAAATATTTGTCGATATACGAATGTTAAAGTAACTCAATTACGTATCATCAAGAGTCAAACCAACAAGTCAAATACAAACACACCCGAGAATGGGTGTTTCGAGTAAAAAATAGTCCAAAATCACAAGTCAAAGTGTTGTCAAAGAACAATCATTTATTATAGGAGAGCTCTATTTATAGAGCAAGGAGGGAGAATATACAGTGAGAGAGAAGGAAAGAAGTAGAGGTCAACGGCTAGTAGCCGATGGGATCTCCAATGGCCATAATCCTTTTGGTTCCATGGGCCCTAGTGGAACGTCACGTTACAAGCTTGTGTCATGGGCCCTTGTGGTCCATGCGGTTATGTTACAAAAATATACAAAAAAACAAGCCCTAGTTGCCTGTCCTATTACATACATTTTAACACCCCCTTCAAACTTATAGTGGATATATCGAAAGTTTGTGTAACAAAATCATAAATCTAAGGGTACCCTTCTTGCATTTGCTTATGGCTTGGTATTTCTTGAATGTCAATCGTGATCAAAATATCAATGTCTAAGTTGCCACAACTTTCTTCAAAACAGCTCCAAAATTTATCAAGATTATTTGAGCATCAATTTAACTCTGCCCATGTAAGGGATCACCCTTGCATTGCCGGTCCCAAGCCCAGATAAAAGAGGAGGGTTGTGTTAGGCTTCTGACAGCCAACGTAAAACTTCGTCGGATTTTATAACATGAATTACAAAAATTATGAGCATTGCTTTGGGGCGTCCTCGCCTAGCGACGTGCTGTAGAGCCCGAATGCAGTAATAAGTAAGTAAGGGCCACTACATTTTCACCCGAATATAGTAAATCAATTGCTGAGAGGGTTCATATATCATGGACGGGTGTGGGTAAAAAAAATAGTCCCACTACATTGCTGCTTGAATGTAGTGAATAATTTGCAGAGAGGGTCTCCGCATTTTGATTATAGACGGATACAGGGGTAAGGAAGCTAGTCCTAGATAATAAGATTCATATTGGTTCTTGTAATATCGAAACATTATTCGGTAAGCTAATGGAGGTGGTAGATACTATGATTCAGAGAAAGATTCATATTCTATGTTTACAAGAGACAAAATGGAAGATATAGGTTTTAAATTATGGTACTCAAGTAATGAAAAGGCTCGAAATGGAGTTGGTATTATCATAAATAAAGATTTAAGGGATAGTGTAGTAGACATACAACGATATGGTGACCGAATCATGACGTTGAAATAAGTGTTAGGAGCAGAGGCTTTGAATATAGTTTGTGCTTATGCACCCCAAGTAGGACTAGAAGATAGTATAAAGATAGCCTTTTGGGAAGAGTTAGATAAGGTGATTCAAAAGATTCCATAAAGAAAGATGATTTGTTTAGGAGGAGACTTAAATGGACATGTCGGTAAAGAGGCATTAGGATATCAAGGTATTCATAGAAACTTTGGTTTTGGGGATATAAATGAGGAAGGTAGGGAGATTTTAAATTTTGCTATGGCATTTGATCTTTTTATAGTCAATACAATCTTCAAAAAATAAGATGAACATTTAATTATTTATAAGAGTGTTTTATCATAAACACAAATTGATTACTTTATTTGTAGAAAAAAAGATAGAGCGTGTTGTAAATATTGCAAGGTATGATGTTAGTGCTGAAAAAACACATGAATATTGTGGTACGATATCCACATTCCATCTAATGAAAGGAATCAAAAAGAGGTGCAGGTCGGCCCTCCTGTGGCTGCCGCCTCCCTCATCTATTTTATTAAAAACTTACTTACTGCAACCCTAATTACAAGCCCTGTTTTATACTTAACTCTAATCTAACTTGAAAGACGTTTATGCCCCTACTTAATGACCCGATTCCCAATGGATCAAATCTGATCCATTGGGACCCAAACAGTAAACACTAATTAATAAAATACATTGACTAGATAGACACAACTTGCAACTGAACTGATGTTCATTTTCCAACAGTTAGTTGACTTGGAGATGCATCAAAACTTCATAAAACACAATCGAATGTGCAGAGATGGAGGTCGGCCCATACAGGGCTGCCGCAAACCCCTTTTCCTCTGCCTTTTTATTATTATTCACTTACCCTAAAACGTGTTTGGGGATTTATACAGAACTTATAACTCAAAAGACCTATTTACCCTAACTTAGAGACCCAATAAGACTTGGGTCCCAATGAATTTGAATATGATTCATTGGGATCTACATTATTTAAATAATGAACTAAAAACGTGGACATGGTGTCTCCATGATCTTCAACACGCCCCCTCAAGTTGGGTCTTGAAAACTTTACGCCCAACTTGCTAAGAGCTTTCTTAAATCCATTGATTGGAACTGGTTTGGTGAAGACGTCTGCCAATTGATCTTCTGAACGTACATGAACCAGATTGAAGATTCCTTGAGATATTTTTTCTCTGATAAAGTGACAATCAATTTCAATATATTTTGTTCTTTCGTGAAATACTAGATTTAAAGCTATTTGAAGTGCAGCTTTACTGTCGGTGAAAAAATTAATTGGGATATTTCCTTTCAAACCAATCTCTTCTAGCATTGAAATCATCCATAAGCCTTCACACATGCCTAGGGCAATAGCCCGATACTCAGCCTCTGCACTTGACCTTACCACCACAGGTTGTTTCTTACTTTTCAAAGATACAATATTTCCTCCTAGACATACCAAATAACCTGAAGTTGATTTTATATCAGTTTTGGACTATGCCCAATCAGCATCTGAGTAGATCTTGATGTCGAGTGAAGGATGTGGAGCATATAAAAGACCATAGGTAATTATAGATTTCAAGTATCTAATTATATGAAACATTGCACTCATATGATGTCGAGATGGACAATGCATCCACCTGCTAACATATCCCACTCCAAAACTGATATCTCGTCTAGTAATAGTGACATATATTAACTTCCCCACTAATCTCTGGTATTTGCCAAAATCTTCGTATGGTTGAACAGAATTATGACTATCTTCTTTAGAGTTTTCCATTGGAACAAAACATATTTGGCAATCCTCCATCTTAGTTTCCTTTAGTAAGTCTAGAACATATTTCCTTTGACTTAGAAATAAGCAATCATTTTTATGAATTATTTCTATTCACAAGAAGTAATATAGTCTTCCCAAATCCTTCAAGTCGAACAGTGCGCTAAGCCTTCTCTTCAAAGCAACTATGCCTTCTGTATCATCACCTGTAATGATTATATCATTAACATATACCAATAATAGAATTGTTTTCTAACCTTGCTTAACAAATAGTGTATGATCACTGACACACTGTTTGAAGCCCATATTCATAACACTATCACTGAATTTTTCAAACCATGCCCGGGAGGATTGTTTTAGACCATAAATCGATTTCTTCGGTTTACACACCTTGTTTGGCTGTTGTTTATGAGTATACCCAAGAGGTAAATCCATGTAAATGTCTTCCAGAAGATCTCCCTGAAGAAAAACATTCTTAACATCTAAATGCCATAATTCCCATCCTTTGTTGATTGTTACACTTAGGATAACTTTGCCACTGGAGCAAATGTCTCTGTATAGTCGATACCATATGACTGACTATAACCTTTAGCTACCAGTCTTGCTTTGTATCTCTCTATGTTCCCATCTGCCTTATACTTCACTGAGAAAACCCATTTGCATCCCACTATCTTTCTGTCTGAAGGTAGATCTACTAATTCCCACGTTTTGTTTCTTATCAGTGCTGCAATTTCTTCTTCCATAGCTGCTTTCCATTTAGGATCATGCTTTGCTTCTTCAAATGTCCTTGGAATGGAGGTATTATCTGCATTCATCACAAATAACTGATATTCTCTGGGATAATTAGAATATGAAATAAATTTTTGCAATGAATACTTTGCAAAACTCCGCCCATGTAAGGGATCACCCTTGCATTGCCGGTCCCAAGCCCGGATAAAGGAGGAGGGTTGTGTTAGGCTTCTGACAGCCAGCGTAAAACTTCGTCGGATTTCTACAACATGGATTACAAAAATTATGAGCATTGCTTTGGGGCGTTCCCGCCTAGCGACGTGTTGCAGAGCCCGAATGTAGTAAGAAGTAAGCAAGGGCCACTACATTTTCGCCCGAATGTAGTGAATCAATTGCAGAGAGGGTTCCCACATCATGGACGGGTGTGGGTAAAGAAGTTAGTCCCGCTACATTGCCGCCCGAATGTAGTGAAAAATTTTCAGAGAGGGTCTCCGCATTTTGATTATGGACGGATGCGGGGGGTAAGGAAGCTAGTCCTAGATAATAAGATTCGTATTGGTTCTTGGAATATCGGAACATTATCGGGTAAGCTAATGGAGGTGGTAGATACTATGATTCGGAGAAAGATTCATATTCTATGTTTACAAGAGACAAAATGGGTTGGAGAAAAAGCAAAGGAGATAGAGGATACAGGTTTTAAATTATGGTACTCAGGTAAAGAAAAGGCCCGAAACGGAGTTGGTATTATCATAAATAAAGATTTAAAGGAGAGTGTAGTAGACATACAAAGATATGGTGACCGAATCATGACATTGAAATTAGTGTTAGGAGTAGAGGTTTTGAATATAGTTTGTGCTTACGCACCCCAAGTAGGACTAGAAGATAGTATAAAGACAGTTTTTTGGGAAGAGTTAGATAAGGTGTTTCAAAAGATTCCACAAAGGGAGATGATTTGTTTAGGAGGAGATTTAAATGGACATGTCGGTAAAGAGGCATTAGGATATCAAGGGATTCATGGAAACTTTGGTTATGGGGATATAAACAAGGAAGGTAGGGAGATTTTAAATTTTGCTATGTCATTTGATTTCTTTATAGTCAATACAATCTTCAAAAAACGAGATGAACATTTAATTACTTATAAGAGTGGCTTATCACAAACACAAATTGATTACTTTATTTGTAGAAAAAAAGATAGAGTGTGTTGTAAAGATTGTAAGGTAATTCCAGGAGAAAGCTTAACCACCCAACATCGACTTTTAGTTATGGATTTACAAATAAAAAAATGGACAAAGAAGAAAAGAGTGCATCGAGCTATTCGGACTAAATGGTGGAACCTCAAAAGTGAGAAAGAAGATATATTTAAACAAAAAATCCTTCAAGGAGATGTTTGGAATTATGTTGGCACACCCTCTGATATGTGGAATAATATGGCTATACATATTAGGAAAGTAGCGAAAGATGTGTTAGGGGTATCTAAGGGAGGTGTACCGGCACAAAAAGAAGCTTGGTGGTGGAGTGAAGTAGTACAAAACAAAATCAAGGCAAAGAGGGCATGTTACAAATTACATTATGCTAATAAAACTAGTGAAACTTTAGAAGCTTATAAGAAAGCAAAGAAGGAAGCAAAAAAGGCCGTTAGTGAAGCAAAAGCTAAGATTTGGGAGGACTTATATAAAAAACTCAACTCAAAAGAGGGTGAAAGAGACATTTTTAGGATAGCTAGGGCTAGAGATAAGAAAACTAAAGATCTTAATTATGTTAGATGCATAAAAGACGAGGATGAAAAAATTCTAGTGGCAAATGATGATATAAGAAATAGATGGAAAAACTATTTTTATAATCTTTTTAATGAAAATAATGATGTTAGTATTAGTTTAGGAGATTTAGCCATGTCAGAAAAGTATATAAACCACAATTTCTACCGACGTATTCAAAAGAATGAAGTCAAAGAGGCTCTTAAACATATGAAGAGTGGTAAATCGGTAGGACCAGATAATATTCCTATAGAAGTTTGGAAAATACTAGGAGAAATAGGAATCACTTGGCTCACAAGACTATTTAATGAAATATGGAAAAACCAAAAGATGCCCGAGGAATGGAGAGCAAGTACACTTATACCCATATATAAAAACAAGGGAGACATTCAAAATTGTGCGAATTATCGAGGTATCAAGTTAATGAGTCATACTATGAAATTATGGGAAAGAATTATTGAACGTAGGTTAAGACAAGTATCAAGTACAACAGAGAACCAATTTGGATTTATGCCTGGTAGATCTACTATTGAAGCGATTCACCTTTTGAGACGTCTTATGGAACATTTTAGAGCAAAAAAGAAAGACCTTCACATGATATTTATTGATCTAGAAAAAGCTTATGATAGGGTACCGAGGGAGGTTCTTTGGAGAACTTTGGAAAAAGAGGGTATCCCATTGACATATATTAACCTTATAAGAGACATGTATGATGGTGCAAAAACATGTGTGAGGACTCATGAAGGAACGACAAACTTCTTTGAAGTTAATATTGGGTTACATCAAGGATCAACTTTAAGTCCATACTTATTTATAATGGTGATGGATGAGTTAACAAAACATATTCAAGATGAAGTACCTTGGTGTATGTTATTTGCAGATGACATTGTATTAGTGGAGGAGTCTAAGGAAAAAGTTAATAGAAAATTGGAACTATGGAGAGAAAGATTAGAAAACAAAGGCCTCCGACTTAGTAGAACAAAGACAGAATATATGGAATGTAAGTTTGATCATTTGGCTACTTCAGAGGACATAGAAATTAAAATTGGCACACATTGTATTCCCCAAAAGGAAAGTTTTAAATACCTAGGGTCAATTTTTCAAAGTGATGGAAGAATTGATGGAGATGTTACACATAGAATTAATGCTAGTTGGTTAAAATGGAGAGGAGCATAAGGTATTCTTTGTGACAAGAAGATACCATTAAAATTAAAAGGTAAATATTATAGAGCAGCACTTAGGCCTGCCATGTTTTATGGTTCTGAGTGTTGGGCAGTTAATCATCAACATGTACAAAAGATGTCTGTGACAGAAATGAAGATGTTGAGATGGATGAGTGGTCATATAAGAAAAGACCGTATACATAATGAGGTTATTAGAAACAAATTAGGAGTGGCACCAATAGAGGATAAAATGAGAGAACATCGTTTAAGATGGTTTGGACATATAGAAAGAAGATCAAAAGAAGAACCTGTAAGAAGGTTAGAAAACCTAAATTTGGAAAGTATTAAAAGAGGTAGAGGACGACCACAAAATTGTTGGAAAGAAACAATAAAGAATGATCTAGCTTATTGGGAGTTAACTGCTAACATGGCACACGATAGAGATCTGTGGAAACAAAGAATCCATGTAGCCGACCCCGTCTAGTATGGGAAAAGGCTTAGTTGTTGTTGTTGTTGTTGTTGTAATACTTTGCAACCTCACGTTTTCCCTTTCAAAGTGCAATAGGTAAATCACTTACTTCATTATCTGAATTCTGGAGAATTACTTGAGAAGGAATTGAATCGGATTGAGGATGAGGACTTTGATCTAGGGTAATAGATTGATGTGGGAGAAAGGCCTTTCTTTTACCTCTGGTATATACCTACCATTACTCCTTCCTGGGACTTAGTACATCTTCCTCTTCCCTTTCCTGCTCTGGTTTTAATTCAACTGGTGGAAGTGGAATGACATTAGTAGACTGTATATTTGGTGGGAGAATCTCCTGTGAGCTATAAAACGGTGTATCTTCATGGAAGGTAATGCCCATTGTAATATATAATTTTCTTTTGAGATAATCATAGCACTTGTACCCTTTATGTGTGGATGAGTAACCCAAAAAAATGCCTTTCATTGATCTTGCATTGAGCTTATCTCTTAGACCATGATGAATATAAATAAAGCAAGTACATCCAAACACTCTTGAAAGTAAATGGAATTGTTTCTAGGAAGGGCACAAAGAATGAAATGGAGTATTACCATTAAGAACCCTACTAGGCATTCAATTTATAAGAAAGATTGCAGTTAAAACTGCTTCATCCCAGTAGCATTTAGGAGAATTGCATCCAATTAAGAGAGTTCTAGCAACCTCTAGTATATGACGATTTTTCCTTTCAGAAACTCCGTTTTGTTGTGGAGAATAGACACATGAAGTTTGGTGCAATATCCCATGATATTGGAAATATGTATGAAGTGATTGAGACATAAATTCACCACCATTATCACTACAATTTTTTTTAATGATACGCTGAAACTGAGTTTGCATAAATTGATAGTATATGGGAAGAATATTCTTGACTTCATCCTTAGTTTTCATAAGATATATCATAGTGAATCTAGTACAATCATCAATAAATGATATAAAGTACTTATATCCTTGCAGTGAAAGAACAAGGACCCCAAATATCAGAATGAACAATCTCAAAAGGAATGGAGGATTTTTCTTCACTCAAAGGAAAAGAGTACGATGATGTTTTTGTTAATGTAATAGGAGCACGGACCTTTAGGGCCCATGCCACTACTATGAAAGGGGGCCATGGCCACCATAGCCCTGGCCAGGACTGTTGGGGGCCCCAACGGCTAGTGCTGGCCGACTAGCACTAGCCTCTTTCTCTTCATTTTGCTCCTTCATTCACTTGTATTCCAATGCCTATAAATAGGCCATTTATTCTTCAATAAAAGTATGCAGTCTTGGTTGCTTTTGACTCATTTTGTATGTGCTTCCACTCTCGTATTGGCTATTCTTAAAGATTAGCATTCGTGATTGAATGCCACTTGACTCTTGGCGATTTGGTGGATTTGATTCGGGAAATATCAATCTTCGATGTCGATGGGTCTATGAGGGATGAACTCAACGCTCTAGACAAAGCTCAAACATGGACAGTTGCACCCATACCAAAGGATAAGAAGGTTATTGGATGTCGATGGGTCTACAAAATCAAAACCCATAGCAATGGTCATATTAAGAGATATAAAGTCAGACTAGTTGCAAAGGGTTATGCCCAAGAATATGGAATTGATTATGATGAAACATTTGCACTTGTAGTAGCCAAGATGAATACTTTTGTAAGGATCTTACTGCTCCTCGCTGCCGCTTTGGGTGAGAATTACACAAGTTTGATGTTAAAAATGCCTTTCTCCATGGAGACTTAGAGGAAGTTAAGTTTATATGGAAATTCTCCTGGATATGATTCCACTTAATGGAAGGAACGAGTGGTGTGCGAGAGTTAAAGAAGGCATTATACGGGTTGAAACTGTACCTCTCCGTGCTTGGTTTGGAAGATTCACAAAAACAATGGTGTCCCTTGGTTACATACAAAGTCAAGAATGACAATCATACACTCTTTTTTAAAACATTCACGCAAAGGTAAACTCACGGTTTTACTTGTGTATGTTGATAACATCATTATATCGGTGATGACCTAGTTGAGAAGCAACTCCTAAAGGAGAAATTTAGGCTGCTTGAGTTCGAAATGAAAGATCTTGGAAGACAAAAGTACTTTCTTGGGATTGAAGTTGCCTACTCCAAGCAAGGTATTTTCATTTCTCAAAGAAATATGTCCTAGATCTTCTCAAAGAGGCCCAGAAGCTTCAGGGTGTAAGCCGGGTCTACCAATTGAGCGGAGAATCAAAATGAGAAGTGATGAAGAGAGTCCCAAGGTGGATAGATCTCAATAGCGGAGGCTAGTTAGAAAGCGTATATCTCGGCACATACTAGACCAAATCTAGCATATGCTGGCATCGGTATGTTGGCGAATAATTCATGCATGATCCGAGGGAGAGACACTTGCCGGAGCCGTTGATCGAATTCTATGTATCTTAAAACTACGCCCGGAAGAGAGACTTCTATTTATAAAAGGGGAAACCTATCCATGGAAGTGTACACGGATGCGACTATGCAGGTTCGGTTATTGACGGAGGTCAACATTAGGTTGTGTATGTTTACGGGTGAAAATCTAGTAACATGGAGAAGTAAGAAACGAGAATGTGGTGGCACGGTCGAGTGCGAGAAGCCGATTTTTCGAGCCATGGCACAAGGAGTTTGTGAGTTGTTATGAATGAAGACCGTACTAGATGACACGAGAATAAAATATGATGCACCATACGGAAGGCGTGTTTTGTGACAACAAATCGGTAGGCCAGTATTAACGTGGCATAATCCGGTTCAACATGATAGGACAAAGCACATTGAAATGGACTGCCATTTTGTTCATGAAGAATGTCTAAACAAGAAGATAATTTTGTGTTATGTTACATCAGAGATACAGCTAGCTGATTTCTTCACCAAGTCTCTCTCGGCCACTCGTTTTCAGTTTTTGTTGAACAAACTATAGGTATATACACCGTCAGTTTGAGGGGGAGTGTTAATGTAATAGGGTGGCACGGGCCATTAGGGCCCGTGCAACACTATTTGGATATGGACCAGGGCCACTAGGGCCCTGGCCATAGCCATTGGAATCCCAACGTCTAGTGCTGGCCAACACTAGTTGCTTGTCTTCTTTCTTTTGGCCTTCAATGTACATATTGTAAGCTCTATAAATACCCTAATACATTATGAATAATACATATTGTCATCGTACAACTTTTGCTTTGTGTTTGGCTTGCTTATGCTCTCTATTGATATATTTGAGTTTGACACCTATTCTCGGGTGACTTGGAATCTTGGTGATTTATCGAAGTTGCATCGTGAGCACCAACCTTCGATCATTAACATCAATTTACAGCCCATCATGTTACAAGCTTGTGTTACGGGCTGGCCCATGCGGTTATGTTACAAAAATATACAAAAAACAAAAAAAACAAGATCTAGTGGCCTATCTTATTACATACATTTTAATATTACTTTCTGCAGCCATCAACTGAATGTTGCTGGTTGCCCACTACTACTATCACTCTTCTCTCTTCTCCACCCTATAAATACTTACCTTATATTCAATAAAGATTAAGCCTTCTTGGCCAATTTATATACATTCTTTTGAGTGTATTTGCTATTATTTTAGTATTTTCAAAGGCTTTTATAGTCATCCTTTGGTGACTCACGATTGTTCTATACGTGTACGGGATATTCGCTGCTCCATTCAACACATTGAAGTATCATTCAACACTCCCCCTCAAGCTTGGAGAGCATATATGTCGATGCAACCAGCTTGTCACATATGTATGCTATCCCGAGGTCCTCGTAAGACTTAGTCATTATGTACTGCTAGTTGATCTTTAGTACCCACAAAAGAAGTCTTAATGATGCACGAGAGGATCTTTTCTCTAATGAAGTGACAATCAACTTCTATATGTTTAGTCCTTTCATGAAAAATTGGATTCGAAGAGAGATACAAGGCTGATTGGTTATCACAAGCAAGTTCCATAGGACCCTATCTCACAAAACTTCAACTCTTGAAGCAAATATTTTAGCCAAAAAGTTCGCAAGTAGTATTAGCCATAGCACGATACTTCCTTCGAGGTTGCTCGATCTTGCAACAACATAGATGTTTTCTTGCTTTTCCATGAAATCAAGTTACCTCCAATAAGCACACTGAGTAACTTTGAAGTGGACCTCCTATCACTAGCATCACCTGCCCAATCTGCATCGAATATATCCAATGATATTAGTATGACCCTTTGTCCATATAAACAAGCCCTTTACCGGGTGATCCCTTGATGTATCTTAGGATCGAACAATTTGCATTCCAATGTGACTCACATGGTGAGTTGAAAGCCGACTCACAACAACGACGGGAAAAGCAAGGTCCGGTCGAGTCATGGTGAGATAATTTAACTTCCCAACTAATCTTCTATATCTCTGGGTCGGGATAAGGCTCCCCGATTAGGTAGAAGCTTCACATTTGGGTCCATAGGAGTATCAACGGGTTTACAATCAAGCATCCTTGTTTCTTCCAGAATATCAAGGGCATATTTCCTTTGAGAAATAGCAACACTGTTTGATTCTTGATTGGGCTACTTGATCCCAAGAAAGTATCGCAATCGGCCAAGATCTTTAGTTTTAAAATGTTTAAACAGTATTGCTTCAATTGCTTAATGCCTTCTTGGTCATCGCCTGTAATGACAATATCATCCACATATACCACAAGATAAATAAGTTTATTCAACGGTGAGCATTTAAAGAATACGAGAATGGTCTATCTCAGAACGAATCATGTAAAATCCGCTGAATAACTTTACTAAACTTCCCAAACCAAGCGCGAGGTGACTGTTTTAAGCCATATAAAGACTTTTGTAGTCGGCAAACAAGACCTTGACTCCCCCGAGCAACAAACCCGGTGGTTGCTCCATATAGATTTCCTCCTCCCGAATCACCATGTAAGAAGGCATTTTTAATATCCGAACGATACTGAGGGCCAACGTCTCATGGCGGTCCATAGACAAAAACAAACGTACGGACGCCATCTTAGCAACAGGAGAAAAAGTATCACCGTAATCCAAACCATAAATCTGAGTGTATCCTTTCGCAGCTACCGTAGGAGCTTTCAATCGGTCCACACACTTCCATCGGGGCCAACTTTAATAGTAAATACCCATCGACAACCAATTGTAGATTTTCCGGAGGAGGTGAAACAAGTGTCCATGTATGATTAGATTCCAAAGCGGTCATCTCATCAATCATTGCCTGTCGCCATCTTGGATGAGATAATGCTTCTGAACATTCTTAGGAATGGTAATAGATGACAACAGCAAAGGCACAAAGGAAGATGGGAAGGAGATAATCGATGGTAACTTAGAAAATTGTAAAGCGGATGAGGATTGAGAGTAGAGCGTTTACCTTTACGGAGTGCAATAGGTAGGTCAACAGAAGTGTCGAGGGGTGGGACCGCGCAATGGGAGAAGCGATTGGAGCGGGAGGCCGAATCATGAGAATCAATAGTAGGTGTGATCTCGGGAATTCCGGGATTAGGGCGCTCATAAGTAATACCAAATCGACGCAACGGACGGTCATCCTGTGGCCCCGTAGAGCTTGAGGATTAGAGACAGTGTTGCAAAAAAGAGGAATGGGTAGTACACGAGATGGAGTAGAGTCGGATGTAGGCCGATGTGACAAAGAAAGGGTATCCTCAAAGAATGTAACATCTGTGGATACATAAAAGCGATGTGTAGAAGGAGAATAACATCGATATCCCTTGAACTCGAGAATACCCAAGAAAGATATACATTTAACGGCCAGAGCGAGACAATTTATCACGGCGGGAGAGAGATCATGAACAAAACAAGTGGAACCAAACACACGAGGGGGAACGACATAAAGAGGATCTTTAGGAAATAAAGAGAGTGAGGAATTTTATTACCCAAAACGAGAAGATGGCATTCGATTTACTAGATAACAAGTCAGAAGAACAGCGTCACCCCAAAACTTCAAGGGTGCATTAGCATTTATTAAGAGAGTCCGAGGGTTGTATCAACAAGATGACGATGTTTTTCGTTCAGCCACACCATTTTGTTGTGGTGTGTGAGGACAACTGGATTGATGAATAATACCATGGGACCCCATATATCAGAATGGATAAGCTCAAAAGGTTGAGAACACCGAGAGTTACTTAAAGGATAGAGAGCTCTGTGGTGTTCCCAAGCTGACAGACTTCACATTCAAACTGACACTTATTGGACTCGACTCTAAGATGAGGTATAATGTATTAAAGTTTTGAAACTGGCAGATGACCAAGACGACAATGCCAAAGGAGAATTTTTGCATCCTGAACAGTGGCGGTTGAAGCGCTGGAAGAAGTTGTAGGCTGAGAATGATCGTCCAGAACATATAGTCCCTTTTGTAGTTTACCATGACCAAAAATGTTTCCCATCTTCAGATCCTGAAATACACAACCAGTAGGGTGGAAGATTACACAACAGTCCATAGTACGAGTTAAAGAACTCACTGAAAGAAGATTTATCGGGAAACTAAATCTGAGAAACAAGTGGGTACACTTCCCTATCCAATCATATAAGAGTAAGAGCCATCTGCCAACTTATTCGACTCCTGTTTTTTAAGAATTCTGTATTCTAAAAAATATGATAACTCGCCTACCATATGGTCTGTAGCCCCTGAATCAATTATCCAAGTTTTTAAATGAGGATGAGAAAAGGTGTTACCCTTCACACTATGTGTAGATTGAGCAACTATAGCCTGAGATGAAGAAGTTGAAGGTTATTCGGATAGTTTATGTTCGAGGCCCTCTATCCTTTTAATAATCTCTTGAATTCCTTCTGCACTGAGAGTTGAATTTTCTGTTGCATGAATTGAGTGATTCTGATTTCGAAAATAATCTGGTCTGCCATGTAATTCCCAGCAATGTTCTCTAGAATGTCGTGATTTGCCACAATGTGAACAAACAATTTTGTCTTTCTCATCCAAATGATATCTACCTCATCCACGTCCATGACTCTGTTGTCCACCTCTGCCACGAAAGTGTGAACTGTCTCCTCTCACAAGTGCTTGTTGATCTGTAACAGAAATGTTATTCTTCTCTGATTAAAAGAGAGTATATTGTGCCCAGTGTAGGAAGCTCTTCTCTGCCTAATATGTTTAATTTCACTGCCTCAAATTCAGGATTTACACCCCACAATAAGTCAAATACTTTCTTCTTTTCACTTTCAACATTTCTTTCATTGTAACAAGCAGAGCACTTGATATTTGTATAATAAAGGAGTTCATCCTAGAGACCCCGAAGATCTGCATAATATTTGTTGATAGAACGAGTTCCTTCTTTACATTTTCTTATCTTTTCTAAAATCTTTTGCCACATTCTTCTTTATGGAGTAAGCTTCAAAAACGGCGCACCAAATCTCATGAGCAGATTTAAGAAACATAAAGGTTTTTGCAATTGAAGGGATCATATATTGAAGGAGCCAGGATGATATCAGGGCATCTTCCCATCGCCAAGTAGGATAGTGAGTATCATGAACTACTGGACTAGGTGTTTGGCCCATGAGATGGGCCCATCTCCCCCTGGCTATAACAGCCAGTTCTAAAGACCTAGACCACTCTAGATAGTTTCTTCCATCTAACTTCCTTGTGGTAATCTGAAAAGTTTCTCCTTTTCATTCATGCCGTGTTCAGATACCACAAAAGGAGTTTCAACTACCGCCTTGCCTTTGTTGGCCATAGAAATCTAACTTCAAGTAAGAATCTTTGTAGCAATACAACAACAACAACTAAGCCTTTTCCCATACTAGACGGGGTCAGCTACATGGATTCTTTGTTTCCACAGATCCCTATCTTGTGCCATGTTAGCAGTTAACTCCCAATAAGATAGATTGTTCTTTATTGTTTCTTTCCAACACTTTTGTGGTCATCCTCTACCTCTTTTAATACTTTCTAAATTTAGTTTTTCTAACCTTCTTACAGGTTCTTCTTTTGATCTTCTTTCTATATGTCCAAACCATCTTAAACGATGTTCTCTCATTTTATCCTCTATCGGTGCCACTCCTAATTTGTTTCTAATAACCTCATTATGTATACGGTCTTTTCTTGTATGACCACTCATCCATCTCAACATCTTCATTTCTATCACAGACATCTTTTGTACATGTTTATGATTAATTGCCCAACATTCAGAACCATAAAACATGGTAGGCCTAATTGCTTCTCTATAATATTTACCTTTTAATTTTAATGGTATCTTCTTATCACAAAGAATACCTGATGCTCCTCTCCATTTTAACCAACCAGCATTAATTCTATGCGTAACATCTCCATCAATTCTTCCATCACTTTGAAAAATTGACCCTAGGTATTTAAAACTTTCCTTTTGGGGAATGCAATGTGTACTAATTTTAATAACTCATCCATCACCATTATAAATAAGTATGGACTTAAAGTTGATCCTTGATGTAACCCAATATTAACTTCAAAGAAGTCCGTCGTTCCTTCATGAGTCCTCACACATGTTTTTGGACCATCGTACATGTCTCTTATATGGTTAATATATGTCAATGGAATACCTCTTTCTTCCAAAGTTCTCCAAAGAACCTCCCTCGGTACCCTATCATAAGCTTTTTCTAGATCAATAAATATCATTTGAAGGTCTTTCTTTTTTGCTTTAAAATGTTCCATAAGATGTCTCAAAAGGTGAATCGCTTCAATAGTAGATCTGCCTGGCATGAATCCAAATTAGTTATCTGTTGTACTTGATACTTGTCTTAACCTACGTTCGATAATTCTTTCCCATAATTTCATAGTATGACTCATTAACTTGATACCTCGATAATTCACACAATTTTGAATGTCTCCCTTGTTCTTATATATGGGTATAAGTGTACTTGCTCTCCATTCCTCGAGCATCTTTTGGTTTCATTCAAGCAAATGTTGCTTGAGCTCGTTAGGGCTCGTTTAAGCTCATTAGGGTCATAAGAAGAAAAAAAGAGGAGGAAAAGGAGAGAGTGAAAGTGGAAAACATAAATGAAGTGTGTGGAAAGCATTTGAAATGAGAACGAGAGAGAGCAAACAAATTAGAAGTGAGAATTGAGAGGAGAAGACGAGATTAGCAATATATATATATAAGTTTGTGAGCTACTTAAGGTGTGCACCAGTGAGTTCTAGGTTGACTCGCTCAATAAGACCGAGCAAGGTTCGAGTTATGGCTGAGCTGATCTCAAGTAGCTTGGCTCGATTCAAAAACTTGGGCTACACATGCACAAGTACATACATACACACATGTATACACACGCATAAACAATCATATATCAACATACATACACATACACACACTTTATACATGTCAATTAATTAAGAAACGGATTTTGGATCGGGTGATTTAGACGTAGAAAAGATTATCAAATTAATGTTGGGACAAGCAAGTTGGTGTCAAGTAGATGCACTTTCAGTATTCAATTCCTGAACGAATATCTATCCTACACCCAACTAGATACAACAACAACAACAACAACAACTAAGCCTTTTCCCATACTAGATGGGGTCGGCTACATGGATTCTTTGTTTCCACAGATCTCTATCGTGTGCCATGTTAGCAGTTAACTCCCAATAAGCTAGATCATTCTTTATTGTTTCTTTCCAACACTTTTGTGGTCGTCCTCTACCTCTTTTAATACTTTCCAAATTTAGTTTTTCTAACCTTCTTACCGGTTCTTCTTTTGATCTTCTTTCTATATGTCCAAACCATCTTAAACGATGTTCTCTCATTTTATCCTCTATTGGTGCCACTCCTAATTTGTTTCTAATAACCTCATTATGTATACGGTCTTTTCTTGTATGACCACTCATCCATCTCAACATCTTCATTTCTGTCACAGACATCTTTTGTACATGTTGATGATTAACTGCCCAACACTCAGAACCATAAAACATGGCAGGCCTAACTGCTGCTCTATAATATTTACCTTTTAATTTTAATGGTATCTTCTTATCACAAAGAATACCTGATGCTCCTCTCCATTTTAACCAACCAGCATTAATTCTATGTGTAACATCTCCATCAATTCTTCCATCACTTTTAAAAATTGACCCTAGGTATTTAAAACTTTCCTTTTGGGGAATGCAATGTGTGCCAATTTTAATTTCTATGTCCTCTAAAGTAGCCAAATGATCAAACTTACATTCCATATATTCTGTCTTTGTTCTACTAAGTCGGAGGCCTTTGCTTTCTAATGTTTCTCTCCATAGTTCCAATTTTCTATTAACTTTTTCCTTAGACTCCTCCACTAATACAATATCATCTGCAAATAACATACACCAAGGTATTTCATCTTGAATATGTTTTGTTAACTCATCCATCACCATTATAAACAAGTATGGACTTAAAGTTGATCCTTGATGTAACCCAATATTAACTTCAAAGAAGTCTGTCGTTCCTTCATGAGTCCTCACACATGTTTTTGCACCATCATACATGTCTCTTATAAGGTTAATATATGTCAATGGGATACCTCTTTTTCCAAAGTTCTCCAAAGAACCTCCCTCGGTACCCTATCATAAGCTTTTTCTAGATCAATAAATATCATGTGAAGGTCTTTCTTTTTTGCTCTAAAATGTTCCATAAGACGTCTCAAAAGGTGAATCGCTTCAATAGTAGATCTACCTGGCATAAATCCAAATTGGTTCTCTGTTGTACTTGATACTTCTCTTAACCTACGTTCGATAATTCTTTCCCATAATTTCATAGTATGACTCATTAACTTGATACCTCGATAATTCGCACAATTTTGAATGTCTCCCTTGTTCTTATATACGGGTATAAGTGTACTTGCTCTCCATTCCTCGGGCATCTTTTGGTTTTTCCATATTTCATTAAATAGTCTTGTGAGCCAAGTGATTCCTATTTCTCCTAGTATTTTCCAAACTTCTATAGGAATATTATCTGGTCCTACCGATTTACCACTTTTCATATGTTTAAGAGCCTCTTTGACTTCATTCTTTTGAATACGTCGGTAGAAATTGTGGTTTATATACTTTTCTGACTTGGCTAAATCTCCTAAACTAATACTAACATCTTTATTTTCATTAAAAAGATTATAAAAATAGTTTTTCCATCTATTTCTTATATCATCATTTACCACTAGAATTTTTTCATCCTCGTCTTTTATGCATCTAACATAATTAAGATCTTTAGTTTTCTTATCTCTAGCCCTAGCTATCCTAAAAATATCTCTTTCACCCTCTTTTGAGTTGAGTTTTTTATATAAGTCATCCCAAATCTTAGCTTTTGCTTCACTAACGGCCTTTTTTGCTTCCTTCTTTGCTTTCTTATAAGCTTCTAAAGTTTCACTAGTTTTCTTAGCATAATGTAATTTGTAACATGCCCTCTTTGCCTTGATTTTGTTTTGTACTACTTCACTCCACCACCAAGCTTCTTTTTGTGCTGGTACACCTCCCTTAGATACCCCTAACACATCTTTCGCCACTTTCCTAATATGTATAGCCATATTGTTCCACATATCAGAGGGTGTGCCAACATAATTCCAAACATCTCCTTGAAGGACTTTTTGTTTAAATATATCTTCTTTCTCGCTTTTGAGGTTCCACCATTTAGTCCGAATAGCTCGATGCACTCTTTTCTTCTTTGTCCATTTTTTTATTTGTAAATCCATAACTAAAAGTCGATGTTGGGTGGTTAAGCTTTCTCCTGGAATTACCTTACAATCTTTACAACACGCTCTATCTTTTTTTCTACAAATAAAGTAATCAATTTGTGTTTGTGATAAGCCACTCTTATAAGTAATTAAATGTTCATCTCGTTTTTTGAAGATTGTATTGACTATAAAGAGATCAAATGACATAGCAAAATTTAAAATCTCCCTACCTTCCTCGTTTATATCCCCATAACCAAAGTTTCCATGAATCCCTTGATATCCTAATGCCTCTTTACCGACATGTCCATTTAAATCTCCTCCTAAACAAATCATCTCCCTTTGTGGAATCTTTTCAAACACCTTATCTAACTCTTCCCAAAAAACTGTCTTTATACTATCTTCTAGTCCTACTTGGGGTGCGTAAGCACAAACTATATTCAAAACCTCTACTCCTAACACTAATTTCAATGTCATGATTCGGTCACCATATCGTTGTATGTCTACTACACTCTCCTTTAAATCTTTATTTATGATAATACCAACTCCGTTTCGGGCCTTTTCTTTACCTGAGTACCATAATTTAAAACCTGTATCCTCTATCTCCTTTGCTTTTTCTCCAACCCATTTTGTCTCTTGTAAACATAGAATATGAATCTTTCTCCGAATCATAGTATCTACCACCTCCATTAGCTTACCCGATAATGTTTCGATATTCCAAGAACCAATACGAATCTTATTATCTAGGACTAGCTTCCTTACCCCCCACATCCGTCCATAATCAAAATGCGGAGACCCTCTCTGAAAATTTTTCACTACATTCGGGCGGCAATGTAGCGGGACTAACTTCTTTACCCACACCCGTCCATGATGTGGGAACCCTCTCTGCAATTGATTCACTACATTCGGGCGAAAATGTAGTGGCCCTTGCTTACTTCTTACTGCATTCGGGCTCTGCAGCACGTCGCTAGGCGGGGACGCCCCAAAGCAATGCTCATAATTTTTGTAATCCATGTTGTAGAAATCCGACGAAGTTTTACGCTGGCTGTCGGAAGCCTAACACAACCCTCCTCTTTTATCCGGGCTTGGGACCGGCAATGCAAGGGTGATCCCTTACATGGGCGGAGTTCTACACCCAACTAGATAACTTAATTAATTTTGGGCATTACTATCTATACACCCCAAATTTTGTAAATACCAAAATTATTCTCCATATAAATACTCTTTCCTCTCACATTTCATCCAAATATTTATCTCTTCTCTCTCACCCAATTCCACCAAAGGTCCATCTAGTCGACGGATCTCTTTGCTATGAAAACGGAGGTTTCACTTAGTGTTGTTGTCTTCTTCACAACTTAATTTACAAATCTCGTTGAAAAACAAGATAGAACAAAGGAAAAAAAACTAAAAATAAAATCAATAAAAAAATACAGTTTAATAATACTAAAACAACAACAACAATAACAATAAAAACCAAGAACAAAAGAATCAAAAAAGAAAATCAAGAAATATATGAAAACATTGGAAATCAAGAATTAGGATATCTCGATGGAAGAGACTGGTCTCGGATGCTTCTCTCCCGAGTCACATCTCTCCTAACGAGAGAGAGACATGCTCGAGTTGCATCTCTTCTGTCGGGATGCCCTAATTCTTGATTTTCAATTTCGGTTAAGATATTAAATAAAAATCAATCAAAACAACTAAAAATAGAAAAACAAAACCAAATCAACAACATAAATCTACAAATTCTCTTTTAAATAGACCATTTTTATCTATCTTTTCCTTCATTTTTTCTTTATTTCATTTTTTGACAGATTTTCATCTGTTCTTTTGTTGAAAATGATGGTAGATCGAGTAATATGTGGTTGGAATGAGTTGGGAGCGAAGAAATGGACCAAAAAATGACTAAAAAAAGAGACAGAAAAAGGCTAGCACATGAAGAGAAAGAATGCCTCATTTTTTGGTCGAGGGTATTTTCATAATTAGTTAAAATGACCAGAGGCATTTTGGAAAAAGCAGCAAAAGAAAAAAAGAGTATGCCTATCAATCCTGTTAATTTTTATGTGTTTAACGTTGAATCGTGTCAAGATTCACTAGCAATCAAATTAAACAGCTTACATATTAAACTGACCCACAACCTGTTTTAACTCATTAAGTCATATTGCCCATGGACAATTTAGTGCAGTTTCATGTCTCTTTTCAATATTTTCAGTTCAGAGAGGCCATGGGTGTTAATACACTTCAAGTACTAGTAAATTCAAACAAATCTCAAACTTTCATTTTTATTATAAATAGTTGAGATTTGAATAAAAGTAAAAAGTATGTGTGTACTTTTGTAGGTGCACTTTATCCATATGGGTAATTTTGTTTTTTAAATTTAAAATCCTGATCATTCATCTTTATGGTTGAGATTTATTTGTATTTATTAATACTTAAGTATGTTAACATATACCGGTCCCTCTCTCTCTCTCTCTCTCTCTATATATATATATATATATATATACATTTTCTTTGCAACAATAACAATGACACTTATATTACCTGCAAAGCATTGTGCTCCATCTATATTCAATTTCACCCAACCTGAATGGGGCTGAGACTAGTTAAAATTAAAAGGGAACCTGTTAGACCACAACTACGACAAGAAGCACGATGAATTAGGTGGAGTCCATTGGTGCTATAGCGTGCGATCTTGTGCCATATCAATAGTTATCTCAAAAAAAGTCATTATGTTTAATAGTTAGCTTTCTTCTCACTTTTATGATCTTTTTCTTTTTCTTTAAAAATGTGAAATTTTCTTTGGTCGTTTTTTTACGTGTCAAAAGGTAAACGGTTCTAAGTCAAGAATAAGTCTATGGAGATTTTGTCCTAATCACGAGTCGGTTGGGCCAATGGTAAATCTACATTGAGCCAAGGTGAGGTGTCCGACAATTAAAATTTGAAAATTGGTGAAATATTTCATTAAATAGTCTTGTGAGCCAAGTGATTCCTATTTCTCCTAGTATTTTCCAAACTTCTATAAGAATATTATCTGCTCCTACCGATTTACCACCCTTCATATGTTTAAGAGCCTCTTTGAGTTCATTCTTTTGAATACATCGGTAGAAATTGTGGTTTATATACTTTTCTGACTTGGCTAAATCTCCTAAACTAATACTAGCATCTTTATTTTCATTAAAAAGATTATAAAAATAGTTTTTCCATCTATTTCTTAAACATATGATAAAAAAAATTTGTCTTGTACACGATTTATAAGACTCACGTTTTTCTGAATATGCCCAAGACTCTATATTGATCTTCACGATTTATAAGACTGCCACGATTTTCTGAATATGTCCACGGCTCTATATTGATCAATAGATCAATATGCAACAAGAAGGTTGATTAGTCTTCTACACGATTTATGAGATTGCCACAGGTATTATTCTTCTATCCACAGGTTGTTCAATAGATTAATAGATGACGAACGATAACAGCCAGGATCTGCTCACAATATGTAGTTTAAATCTTGGTAGACTAACCACTAAACTCAACACAAAGTATTGCTGAACAATATGAAGTCCCTCAGACGATATATTACTGAACAATATGAATGTGGACTGATCACAATATGCAGTTCACGTATTTCAGTTTTCTCACCAATAACAAGAATGTCTGCCCTGTTTTATCACGATGTGTAGACTTTACAATGAACTGCAACTTGACTTAGTCCACAAACATCTAAGTACCAACCACCGTGAGTCGATCTTTTCCTTGTTTTTATGAAAAATTAGCAGCTCCAAATGACATGCATAGAATATTAGCCTCTTGCAAAAAACACCTTTTAAAACTACGATTTCAAGGAATGTTCTTCCCTGATATGAAGAGGATCTTCCACAACCATAAAACTGAGTATTTTAAACGAAAAAACACAGATTTACCAGCTTTTTAGGCTCTGATACCATGATAAAATATTCTTATTTAACAGAATGAATAAAACTTACAAGATCGGACAGATTGGAGAAACACATCCAATCTATCCCAATACAAGATGGGACGACCTCCTTGGCGGCCGTCCAGACACAATTCAGTTACTTATTGATTAACCCTAATCTAGGTATTTATAAGCTTTATAACTTGAATGACTAATGTACCCCTAAGCAAGTTTAAATACTACTAAACAAACATAACCTAATCTAAGACTCAGAAACGACCCAAAACATGATTTCTACTATCAAATACATAACTAGATCAACATAATTTATGTCTTCAACAAATATAGCATCCCTAACATTACAGATAGATTTAGGCATCCCAAGAGGGCTAGTAATCAGCACATTGAAAGCCTTAACTACATTTTGATAATGATATTTGGCTTTGAGAGCTGTACAGTTTGCATACCATGTAATTCTGTCTACCACAACTAAGATACATCCATATGTTCAAAGGTGGCAAAGCCTAAGTGATGTTCACGGAGATTGACTCCGAAGCTTGAGAAGGGTTGGAAGTATTTTCTAAGTTTCACGCGTTGGGCTTGGCAAAATGAAAAATTACCTAACGCATTGAATTTTCCTTTTCTCTTTTTCCTCTTAGGAAAAATCTTTCCTCAGCCTTTGCTAGTTTCAGATACCCCATCATGACTACCTATGAGTGAAGCATGGATATTCCTTTAGCAACAGCTTGCATGGCACACAATTTGTGAAGGTATACTCTTCCTCAAGTAGAGTATGTTTTTGTTAGGTTAGACAGTTAGGTCCTTGACTGAATTCATGCTTGACTCGCTTAACTCCATCATAGTCTTGCATATAATTTGCAAGACTTGACTGAATGGTGAAAGCAAGCATTTTATGTTCTTGTCTAGAGAGGCCGTTAGCGACAGCATTCTCTTTCCGCTTCTTGTATTCAACTATGAAATCATAACCTAATAGCTCACACGCTCGTAACCATTGCATATTATGGTTCTTTGTTCTAAAATGAATTTACTGTGATCAATTTAAACAATGAATACCTCCACCAGTAGGCAGCATTAGATGCTCTTTATTAGGAAAGCATCTTTTCCTTGGTGAGAGAGGCCTTATTAATAAAAGAAATTGGTCAGAGATATTGCCTGTATTCAAAACTGAACTTCTTTGAAAAATGGAAGGCAAAAATTACGGACCTGGATGCTAGTTCCTTGTTCTTCTCAAAAGCCCTGTGCTCTACTGTTGGAGATTATTATTCGTTAGTAGGAATATTAGGGGTTAGTGTTAGAGTTTATGTCAGAAGTCAGTGTGCGTAAATAAGTCTTACTGGGTCTATTGTAAATCGGATCCTATTAGGACCTTGAGTTAATTAAGTACTAATTAGGGGTATATTAGTCAATTGAGTTAGATTAGACTTTATAAAATCTCTGCTGTAATTAGGGTTAACGTATGAATGAAAATAGGAAGAGTGGCGGCGGCAGGGAGAAGGGTGCCGACCAGCCCCTTCAATACTTTTTCAATGTCTGATTTAATTTCTTCATTTTGCTGAGTGATTTTTCATTAAAACATCTACAAGTCCATGGGAAAATTCTCCTTTCTTAAAGAGAACAATGAATGGTTTCGCAAGAATTTCATACCCCCAAGTGAACCCTCAGTGGCACTTGGGAGAAGCGCCTTGATGCTATGGGAACTAACAAATTGATCACATCCTCCACCCTTGCTAGGGTTGAACGTCATTTCATCCTCAGTTAAATGAAAGAAACATGACATGTTCATATTCAATTTGACATAAATTTGGAGTTCCCTTAGCACCCCCAATACACGAAATGAGTGAGATCAAACAAGAACTAGTTTTTCAACTTCAAACATGTCGTTTATGACTCTTTAAAACGTCTTTGGAGCACCTGAAGGGCATCACAAAGATTTAATATTGTCCTTGCTGCATTAGAAGATCATGTTGTGTACAGTATCCTCTTTCTATTCTCACTTCATGATAGCTGCTTCTATGATACAGCTTAAAGAAGAAGCAAGCACCATGTTGATCAACCGATTCTTTGATAACCGAGACCAGAAATTTCATTTTGATGGTGGCATCAATCAAGGTCCAGTAGTCAATATGAAACATCCATAAATCATTCTTCTTTTCACCAACAACAGCGGCAAAAACTATCAGCTTGAGCTTGGCCTCTACCAGGTCTTGGTAACAAGGACCTCAATGATTTTTCTTTGGGAATGCAAATATCAGTATGGTCTTTCACAGTAATTGGATTCTGGTTGGGATTGTTAAGCTCTTCAAATGTCTTCAAGTAACTAAGGATTTAATCTGGTCTCTAAAGAGGATCATGAGATTTTTCTCCACACTAGGATATGCAAATCAAGCAATCTTTCAATTTACACCTCAGCATCACAAGGGCTTGTTTGGATTAGAATTCACCTAGAGAGGTTTCTCTATTGGCTTTGTGAGTGTGAGTCACGCTTTGGTGGGTAAGAAGTCATTGGAGAAATCTCAAAAGACTCCAGCTATGACTCTAAGCCAAGTCATACCAAACATAAGATCAACTCCTTTCATTCGGATGCCATATAAAAGGTTGATATTCATGCCCTACATCCTCAACATAACCTTTGCATAATTTCGGGCATCGGAAGGTGTCCCCGTTGCTCACTGTGATATCAAGCTATGTAGTTAATAGCGCGCTATAGCAGCCACTATAGCATTTTAGCGGACCAAAAAATGCTATAGCGCACAAGGCTTAACAGGCGAACACCACTATAGTGGTATAGCGGTCCACTAGGTCGGGTTGATCCAATATCCATTGGATCGACCTGACCCAAACTTAATATAAGTCTCTCTACCATGTGTGTGTCAGTCTCTTCCTTGTGTGCCCCTCTCTCTTGCCTCTGCTAATGCTCTCTCTGTCGATGATCCATCAGCTCTACTGCCATCTGACGCTGGTATTCTCTCTTTCTCTCTTCTTCTTTCTCTTTTAGAGGGCGATCGACTTCTCTCTCTCTCTCCTTTCTCTCTTTTGTCTCTTTATATCTCATTGAGCGATTATGCTCCTGACCATCTTCTCTCTCTCCCTTTCTCTCTTCTCTCTCTTTGGTGGGTGACTATACTTTTGATCATCGACTTCTCTCTCTCTTTCTCTCTCTAGTGGGTGATTATGCTCGTGATCATCAACTTCTCTAAGTTCTTTGCTTTCTCTCTCTCCCTTTGTCACTGCCTTCTTTGCTTTTTCTTTGTTCCTTTCTTTGTTCTTTGAGTTCTCTCTACATTAAGTTATTTGACACTCACCTCTTGATTTATTTTTTCTATTTTTTGTAATCTATTTATTTTAATTTTTATTATAGTGAGTATGAAATCATCAGCTAGTGCGGTTACTTGTTGTCCAAGTGGCAGTGGTAGTAGTAGTAGTGGCACTGACACTAGTAGTATAATCACACTTTAATCTTGATGAATGCTATGTTTTGGACTTATTTTTGTTAAGTTTTTAGTTATATTTGATCCACACTGAAGTTGTTGCTTTAAACAACTAAGCCTTTTCCCATACTAGACGGGGTGAGCTACATGGATTCTTTGTTTCCACATATCCCTATCGTGTGCCATGTTAGCAGTTAACTCACAATAAGCTAGATCATTCTTTATTGTTTGTTTCCAACACTTTTGTAGTCGTCCTCAAGCTCTTTTAATACTTTTCAAATTTAGTTTTTCATACCTTCTTCCAAGTTCTTCTTTTGAATTTGTTGCTTCAAACGTATTATAAATATTTTGGTTAATTGGTATATTGGTCCACTAGCCTACCCTAACATTATTCTATTTTTTCAGGTAAGTATAATTCATTTAATTGCTCAAATTAGATTGGAGTCATGGACCATAATCACCATACTTGTAGATAAGAATAATATATATTACTTCTTTTAATTCTTATGCTTAGTGCATAGAATAATTAGGTTATATTTATGTTTTTGTTTTGTAATGTAAGTTTAAAACTCTGCTCATATAAGGGATCACCCTTGCATTGCTAATCCCAAACCCGGATAAAGGAGGAGGGTTGTGTTAGACTTCTAACATCCAATATAAAACTTTGTCGGATTTCTATACCATGGATTACACAAATTATGAGCATTGATTTGAGGCAGTGATAAGTAAGCAAGGGTCACTACATTTTCGCCCGAATGTAGTGAATCAATTGCAGAGAGGGTTCTCATATCATGGACGGGTGTGGGTAAAGAAGTTAGTCCCGCTACATTACCGCCCTAATGTAATAAATAATTTATAGAGAGGGTCTCCGCATTTTCAATATAGACGGATGGGGGGTAAGAAAGCTAGTCCTAGATAATAAGATTCGTGTTGGTTCTTAGAATATCGAAACATTATTCGGTAAGCTAATGGAGGTGGTAGATACTATGATTCGGAGAAAGATTCATATTCTATGTTTACAAGATACAAAGTGGGTGGGAGAAAAAGCAAAGGAGATAGAGGATATAAGTTTTAAATTATAGTACTCAGGTAAGAATAAGGCTCGAAATGGAATTGGTATTATCATAAATAAAGATTTAAAGGATAGTGTAGTAGACATACAACGATATGTTGACCGAATCATGACGTTGAAATTAGTGTTAGGAGCAGAGGTTTTGAATATAGTTTGTGCTTATGCACCCCAAGTAGGATTATAATATATTATAAAGACAACTTTTTGAGAAGAGTTAGATAAGGTGATTCAAAGGATTCCATAAAGGGAGATGATTTGTTTAGGAGGAGACTTAAATGGATATGTCGGTGAAGAGGCATTAAGATATCGAGGTATTCATGGAAACTTTGGTTTTGGAGATATAAATGAGGAAGATAGGGAGATTTTAAATTTTGCTATGGTATTTGATCTCTTTATAGTCAATACAACAACAACAACTAAGCCTTTTCCCATACTAGACGGGGTCGGCTACATGGATTCTTTGTTTCCACAGATCTCTATCGTGTGCCATGTTAGCAGTTAACTCCCAATAAGCTAGATCATTCTTTATTGTTTCTTTCCAACACTTTTGTGGTCGTCCTCTACCTCCTTTAATACTTTCCAAATTTAGTTTTTCTAACCTTCTTACAGGTTCTAAAATTGATCTTCTTTCTATATGTCCAAACCATCTTAAACGATGTTCTCTCATTTTATCCTCCATCGGTGCCATTCCTAATTTGTTTCTAATAACCTCATTATGTATACGGTCTTTGCTTGTATGACCACTCATCCATCTCAACATCTTCATTTCTGTCACAGACATCTTTTGTACATGTTTATGATTAACTGCCCAACACTCAGAACCATAAAACATGGTAGGCCTAATTGCTGCTCTATAATATTTACCTTTTAATTTTAATGGTATCTTCTTATCACAAAGAATACCTGATGCTCCTCTCCATTTTAACCAACCAGCATTAATTCTATGTGTAACATCTCTATCAATTCTTCCATAACTCCAAAAAATTGACCCTAGGTATTTAAAACTTACCTTTTGGGGAATGCAATGTGTGCCAATTTTAATTTCTATGTCCTCTGAAGTAGCCAAATGATCAAACTTACATTCCATATATTCTGTCTTTGTTCTACTAAGTCAGAGGCCTTTGCTTTCTAATGTTTCTCTCCATAGTTCCAATTTTCTATTAACTTTTTCCTTAGACTCCTCCACTAATACAATGTCATCAGCAAATAACATACATCAAGGTACTTCATCTTGAATATGTTTTGTTAACTCATCCATCACCATTATAAATAAGTATGGACTTAAAGTTGATCCTTGATGTAACCCAATATTAACTTCAAAGAAGTCTGTCGTTCCTTCATGAGTACTCACACATGTTTTTGCACCATCATACATGTCTCTTATAAGGTTAATATATGTCAATGGGATACCTCTTTTTTCCAAAGTTCTCCAAAGAACCTCCCTCGGTACCCTATCATAACCTTTTTCTAGATCAATAAATATCATGTGAAGGTCTTTCTTTTTTGCTCTAAAATGTTTCATAAGACGTCTCAAAAGGTGAATCGCTTCAATAGTAGATCTGCCTGGCATAAATCCAAATTGGTTCTCTGTTGTACTTGATACTTGTCTTAACCTACGTTCAATAATTCTTTTCCATAACTTCATAGTATGACTCATTAACTTGATACCTCGATAATTCGCACAATTTTGAATGTCTCCCTTGTTCTTATATATGGGTATAAGTGTACTTGCTCTCCATTCCTCGGGCATCTTTTGGTTTTTTCATATTTCATTAAATAGTCTTGTGAGCCAAGTGATTCCTATTTCTCCTAGTATTTTCCAAACTTCTATAGGAATATTATCTGGTCCTACCGATTTACCACCCTTCATATGTTTAAGGGCCTCTTTGACTTCATTCTTTTGAATATGTCGGTAGAAATTGTGGTTTATATACTTTTCTGACTTGGCTAAATCTCCTAAACTAATACTAACATCTTTATTTTCATTAAAAAGATTATAAAAATAGTTTTTCCATCTATTTCTTATATCATCATTTGCCACTAGAATTTTTTCATCCTCGTCTTTTATGCATCTAACATAATTAAGATCTTTAGTTTTCTTAACTCTTTCACCCTCTTTTGAGTTGAGTTTTTAATATAAGTCATCCCAAATCTTAGCTTTTGCTTCACTAACGGCCTTTTTCACTTCCTTCTTTGCTTTCTTATAAGCTTCTAAAGTTTCACTAGTTTTCTTAGCATAATGTAATTTGTAACATGCCCTCTTTGCCTTGATTTTATTTTGTACTACTTCACTCCACCACCAAGCTTCTTTTTGTACCGGTACACCTCCCTTAGATACCCCTAACATCTTTCGCCACTTTCCTAATATGTATAGCCATATTGTTCCACATATCACAGGGTGTGCCAACATAATTCCAAACATCTTCTTGAAGGACTTTCTGTTTAAATATAT
Source organism: Brasenia schreberi (assembly GCA_036023115.1). Taxonomy (NCBI): domain Eukaryota; kingdom Viridiplantae; phylum Streptophyta; class Magnoliopsida; order Nymphaeales; family Cabombaceae; genus Brasenia; species Brasenia schreberi. The sequence goes on along the minus strand of JAYKKT010000055.1, from coordinate 1,680,473 downwards.
CTCCTTTCTCACTTTTGAGGTTCCACCATTTAGTCCGAATAGCTCGATGCACTCTTTTCTTCTTTGTCCATTTTTTTATTTATAAATCCATAACTAAAAGTCGATGTTGGGTGGTTAAGCTTTCTCCTGGAATTACCTTACAATCTTTACAACACGCTCTATCTTTTTTTCTACAAATAAAGTAATCAATTTGTGTTTGTGATAAGCCGCTCTTATAAGTAATTAAATGTTCATCTCGTTTTTTAAAGATTGTATTGACTATAAAGAGATCAAATGACAGCAAAATTTAAAATCTCCCTGCCTTCCTCGTTTATATCCCCAAAACCAAAGTTTCCATGAATCCCTTGATATCCGAATGCCTCTTTACCGACATGTCCATTTAAATCTCCTCCTAAACAAATCATCTCCCTTTGTGGAATCTTTTGAAATACCTTATCTAACTCTTCCCAAAAAACTGTCTTTATACTATCTTCTAGTCCTACTTGGGGTGCGTAAGCACAAACTATATTCAAAACCTCTGCTCCTAACACTAATTTCAACGTCATGATTCGGTCACCATATCATTGTATGTCTACTACACTCTCCTTTAAATCTTTATTTATGATAATACCAACTCCGTTTCGAGCCTTTTCTTTACCTGAGTACCATAATTTAAAACCTGTATCCTCTATCCCCTTTGCTTTTTCTCTAACCCATTTTGTCTCTTGTAAACATAGAATATGAATCTTTCTCCGAATCATAGTATCTACCACCTCCATTAGCTTACTCGATAATGTTTCGATATTCCAAGAATCAATATGAATCTTATTATCTAGGACTAGCTTCCTTACGCCCCGCATCCGTCCATAATCAAAATGCGGAGACCCTCTCTGAAAATTTTTCATTACATACGGGCGGCAATGTAGCGGGACTAACTTCTTTACCCACAGTCGTCCATGATGTGGGAACCCTCTCTGCAATTGATCCACTACATTTGGGCGAAAATGTAGTGGCCCTTGCTTACTTCTTACTGCATTCGGGCTCTGCAGCACGTCGCTAGGCGGGAACGCCCCAAAGCAATGCTCATAATTTTTGTAATCCATATTGTAAGAGTGACTTATCACAAACACAAATTGATTACTTTATTTGTAGAAAAAAGATAGAGTGTGTTGTAAAGATTGCAAAGTAATTCTAGGAGAAAGCTTAACCACCCAACATCGACTTTTAGTTATGGATTTACAAATAAAAAAATGGTCAAAGAAGAAAAGAGTGCATTGAGCTATTTAGACTAAATGATAGAACCTCAAAAGCGAGAAAGAAGATATATTTAAACAGAAAGTCCTTCAAAGAGATGTTTGGAATTATGTTGGTACACCTTGTGATATGTAAAACAATATGGATATACATATTAGGAAAGTGGCGAAAGATGTGTTAGGTGTATCTAAGGGACGTGTACTGGCACAAAAAGAAGCTTGGTGGTGAAGTGAAGTAGTGCAAAATAAAATCAAGGCAAAGAGGGCATGTTATAAATTACATTATGCTAAGAAAACTAGTGAAACTTTAGAGGCTTATAAGAAAGCAAAGAAGGAAGTGAAAAAGCCCATCAGTGAAGCAGAAGCTAAAATTTGGAAGGATTTATATAAAAAACTCAACTCAAAAGAGGGTGAAAGAGATATTTTTAGGATAGTTAGGACTAGAGATAAGAAAACGAAAGATCTTAATTATGTTAGATGCATCAAAGATGAGGATGAAAAAATTCTAGTGGCAAATGATCATATAAGAAATAGATGAAAAAACTATTTTTATAAGCTTTTTAATGAAAATAAAGATGTTAGTATTAGCTTAGGAGAGTTAGCCAAATCATAAAAGTATATAAATCACAATAGGAATCACTTGGCTCACAAGACTATTTAATGAAATATGGAGAAACCAAAAGATCTCGAGGAATGGAGAGTGAGTACACTTATACCCATATATAAGAACAAGGGAGACTTTCAGAATTTGTGAATTATTGAGGTATCAAGTTAATGAGCCATACTATGAAATTATGGGAAAGAATTATCGAACATAGGTTAAGCAAAGTATCAAGTACAACAGAGAACCAATTTGGATTCATGCCAGGCAAATCTACTGTTGAAGCGATTCACCTTTTGAGACGTCTTATGGAACATTTTAGAGCAAAAAAGAAAAACCTTTCTTTGGAGAACATTGAAAAAAAGAGGTATCCCATTGACCTACATTAACCTTACAAGAGACATGTGTAAAGATTCGTCAATGAACGAAGGTTGATATTGCACGAATCTAGTTCACCAAGTCGCCAAGAGTCAAATGACATTCAATCACGAATGTCGTTCTTCAAGAATAACAAACAAGAGCAGAAGCATATACAAAACACGTCAAGAAGCAGTGCTAGACTGCATGCATTTATTAAAGAATGAATGGCCTATTTATAGGCATTATAATTGAGTAAAATGAGAGAGGCCGGCACTAGCCGTTGGAATAGGCCATTCATTACAACAGTTAATAGCTATTGGGGGGCCCCAACGGTCATAGCCAGGGCCATGCTCGCCTTGACCCTTCCATATGCAACATGGCACGGGCCCTAAGGGCCCGTGCTCCCTATTACATTAACAACCCCCCTCAAACTTTACGGGGTATACACTGAAAGTTTGTCTAGTAAAAACTAAAATCGAGAAGCTGAAAGGGATTTGGTGAAGAAGTCTGCGAGCTGCATCTCAGATGTGACATAACAAAGCGAGATCTTCTTATTCAGACACTCTTCACGAACAAAGTCATAGTCCATCTGGATATGCTTTGTCCTCTCATGAAAAGTATTATTGGAGGCAATGTACATGACGCTTTTGTTGTCGCAATACATTATCGCAGGGCATTGTACATTAACTCCCATGTCTACTAGAATGGTTGTGATCTAAGAAATCTCCATCGCAGCTGTAGCAATGGCTCGATATTCGGCTTCTGTGGATGAGAGGGACACCTTCTGTTATTTTTTGCATTTCCAGAAAACAAGAGATTCACCTAAAAACACACAAAAACCAGTCGTAGAGTGTCTATTATTAACATCTCCACCCCAATCAATATCCGTATATACAGACAAATCAAAAGATGAAGAAGAGGTTAAGAGGACCCTCTTATGGGCAGTGTTTCTAATATATCGAATAATGCTAAAGACAGTACTCATATAGAAGTGGGTGCCTGTTGAAATTGACTTGTTGCGTGTACTGCATGAGAAATATCTGGTCGAGTAATGGTGAGGTAAGTAAGTGCACCTATGAGTTGGCGATAAGGGGTGGGGTCATCTAATTTCTCACCATCAGTGGAGCGTAGTTTGGTGCCTAGAACTTCCGGTGTGTCAACAACCTTAGTATCTGTAAGAACAGATCTGTCAATAATATCATTAGCAAACTTTGTTTGAGACATAAAGTATCCACACTTACTTTTGGTTATCTCAATAGCTAAAAAGTAATTCAGCAAGCCCAAGTCTTTCATATTAAATTCATGATGAAGGTTAAGTTTAACTTCAGCAATTCCTGCTTCATCACTTCCTGTGATATCATGTCATCTACGTACAAAAGCAAGATCACAATACCAGATGTTGTTTTTCGTACAAACAATGCAGTATCAGTATAGCAAATCATAAAATTATGCAAATGCATGAATTTTTCAAATCGGTCAAACCAAGCTTTAGGAGCTTTTTTCAGATCATACAAAGCCTTTCGCAATTTAAGAGCATGACTAGGAGGAAGATTGATACCAAGAGGAGGACTCATGTAGACTTCTTCATTCAAGTAGCCGTTCAAAAAGGCATTCTTGATGTCAAGTTGGTATATATTCCATTGTTTAATTGCACTAATGGTTATGAGGATTCTAATCGTAGTCATTCTAGCTACAGGGGCAAAAGTTTCATCATAGTCAATTCCATATTCTTGGGCATAACCTTTAGCAACTAATCTAGCCTTATATCTTTCAATGTGACCATTGCTATGACTTTTAATTTTATACACCCATCGACATCCAATGATTTTCTTGTCCTTAGGTACATGTGTAATTATCCATGTCTGAGCCTTGTTTAGGGCATTGAGTTCTTCCTTCATAGCATCATCCCATATAAAACCTAGGCTCCTTAACTTATCGAAGAGTGGAAATCAAATTCTTTCTTTGTGGTTCAAAAGATTCATAGGACACAAATCGCTGAAGAGGTCGTGAGATCCTGGGTTCTAATCTCGTATTATCAGAGTCTATATGGTTATCAATAGTTTCTCTAGGACGTCTTATATAATATGAGGGGAAGGGTTCGACAATTGAATGAGTATCAACAGGTGTGTGGGAAGTGTTGTTGTCTTCAACAGAGTTTTCTTGAATAGATTGATGATCTTTCGAGGCATACTCGTCTTCATCTAAGGCAAAGAAATCTTGAGGTAACAAAGATTCAGAGTTTTTCAAGGGTTTGGTCTCATAATAAATATCATTCTAAAAGAATTTAACATCCTTAGACACATATAGTTTGTCGTCTATAGGATCAAAACACCTATAACCTTTCTTATCAATACCATACCCTAGAAATACACATTCAATGGCTCTTGGTGATAATTTATCATTCTTGTCTGTATACACAAAACATCTACATCCAAAAACTTTAAGTCTTTCATACTATGGGGGAAGATTATATAATTTTTCAAAAGGTGAGGTATTTTCAACTTTAGACGAAGGCATTCTATTTATGAGATACACTGTAGTAAGGATGGCTTTGGCCCATAGATATTTAGGAACTTTACTTTCAATTAGCATGGTTCTACAAGTTTCAATGATATTCCTATGTTTTCTTTCTGCTAAATCATTTTGTTGAGGGGTTTTGGTGCATGATTTTTTATGAATAATCCCATTTGCTTCAATAAATTTTTGAAATTCATTAGATATATATTCTACGACAAAATTTTCAAATACTTTGGATTTATGTTTTAATAGGTATATCCATGTGAAACAAGTAAAGTCATTCACAAAAATCATATAGTATTGAATTCCTCCTTTAGAGGCAATGGGCACGGGGCCCCAAACATCCAAATGTATTAGATCAAAAGCCTTATTTGGTACAAAACTCCTTTCTCCAAAAGGAAGATGATGCATTTTTCCAAGAGTACAATCCGTATATTTAATTTTTTTTTCTTTAATCGTTTTCATCAAGGAAATATTACATAGTTTTTGAGAATCCAAGTGTCCTAAGTCTTTTATGTCAAAGCTTAACATCTTGGGCTACATTACAAAGTTCAAAATTTGGCATAACAAGATAGTCCATTTTGTATAGTCCACTTTCTCTATGACCTTGACCAATCACCTTCTTCAATAGGTGATCCTGCACCACACAATGTTTGGATGAGAAAGTGACTATACAATCATTATCACATATTTGTGCAATCGAAAGCAAGTTCAAATTAAGTTTGGGTATTAGGTTCACATTTTGAATTTTAAAGTTTTCTTTTTCAAAATTTCCAACCTTTTTGATTTAGAGTTTTGTTTCATCGGCCGTAAATACATGTTTTCCAAAAGTCTCACAAGAATAAATCAAAGCATCTTCACTATGTGTCATATGAAAAGATGCACTAGAATCTAAAAACCAAGACATACCTTTAGAAGTAGATAGAGCATTCTCGGAGATGCTTGCTTTTTCTTTAAAAATCTCTTCTATGTAAGCTTTGATGTTGTTGGGTAAGACACCTCCTTCTTCCACGGCTCCCACGTTTCCGCCCCTTTTCCGAAGTAGAGGACAAGTGGTTTTAATGTTAACACTTTCCTTACAATAATGACAAATAGTATCCTTGTTGGGCCATGGTCCCATGGGCTTCTTGGTCGTGCTTTCATTGTTCTTGACATGTGGAGGCTTGTAAGTCTTCAAGTTTGCTCCGGGTCTTGATGCGGCAAGCATGGCTTCTTTAGCCGCATGCATATTCTTTAATCTTTTTCTTCCATAACAAGATTGGCTAAAAAGGTATCCCCTCTAGGTCTAGGTTTTCTATGGATAAGGTTTGATCTAATGTTTTCAAATTCGTCTCTTAAACCATGCATAAACAAGAAAAAATATTGATTGTCCAAGAATTCTTGAAATTCGTCTAATTTGTGAAGTTTTCCAAATTTGTCAAAACTTCTTAATTGAGTCCATAGTTCCGAAAATTCATTATGATAGTCCCTAATGCTTAGATTCCCTTGTTTGAGCATAATCATTCTTTCTATTAGATCGATTTGAAAAATAAAATCGTCTTGAGAATGAAGTTTTTTCAAATATTTCCAAGTTTAAAACGCATTTTCAAAAGTACTAATCCTATTTCTAAGTTTATCATCCACATTTTGACAAATAATCCATGAGATTTTTGCATTCATCTTTTCCCATAATTTCAAATCTATCTTGTATTTTTCATGTGCTTTGATAATTTCATCATCATCTAAGCCATCAACGTTTAAAATTGGTTCCTTTATGGTTCCATCAATGTAATCCAAAAAATCTTTCAATAAAAAATATTTTTTCATTGTTTTAGCCCAACTTTGATAACATTTAGGGTCTAGAATACATCTAAAAGACTCATTTTTACCTTCCATTTTTGTGCAAAAATGAAGATTTTGGACTAACCTCAACTTTCACACTTGCAGCATGCTTCCCAATGCACTCAATTTTTTCGATCTGAGGTTCTGATACCATGTAAAGATTCGTCAATGAACGAAGGTTGATATTACACAAATCTAGTTCACCAAGTCGCCAAGAGTCAAATGACATTTAATCACGAATGTCGTTCTTCAAGAATAACAAACAAGAGCGAAAGCATATACAAAACGCGTCAAGAAGCAGTGCTAGACTGCATGCATTTATTGAAGAATGAATGGCCTATTTATAGGCATTATAATTGAATAAAATGAGAGAGCACAAAGAGCAAAATGAAGAGCTAGTGCTGGTCAGCCAGCACTAGCCGTTGGGGGCCCCCAACGGTCATGGGCACGAGCCCTAAGGGCCCGTGCTCCCTATTACATTAACAACATGTACGATGGTGCAAAAACATGTGTGAGGACTCATGAAGTACCTTGGTGTATGTTATTTGCAGATGACATTGTGTTATTAGAGGAGTCTAAGGAAAAAGTTAATAGAAAATTGGAACTATAGAGAGATAACGATTAGAAAGCAAAGGCCTCCAACTTAGTAGAACAAAGACAAAATATATGGAATGTAAGTTTGATCATTTGGTTACTTCAGAGGACATAGAAATTAAAATTGGCACACATTGCATCCCCCAAAAGGAAAGTTTTAAATACCTAGGGTCAATGTTTTAGAGTGATAAGAATTGATGGAGATGTTATGCATAGAATTAATGCTGGTTGGTTAAAATGGAGAGTAGTATTAGATATTCTTTGTGATAAGAAGATATCATTAAAGTTAAAAGGTAAATATTATAGAGCAACAATTAGACCTACCATGTTTTATGGTTCTGAGTGTTGGGTAGTTAATCATCAACATGTAGAAAAGATGTCTGTGATAGAAATGAAGATGTTGAGATGGATGAGTGGTCATACAAGAAAAGACTGTATACATAATGAGGTTATTATAAACAAATTAGGAGTGACACCAATAGAGGATAAAATGAGAGAATATCGTTTAAGATGGTTTGGACATATAGAAAGAAGATCAAAAGAATAACCTATAAGAAAGTATGAAAAACTAAATTTAGAAAGTATTAAAAGAGGTAGAGGACGACTACAAAATGTTGGAAAGAAACAATAAACAATGATCTAGCTTATTGTGAGTTAACTGCTAACATGGCACATGATAGGGCTCTGTGAAAACAAAGAATCCATGTAGCCGACCCCATCTAGTATGGAAAAAGGCTTGTTTGTTGTTGTAGTAATGTAAGTTCAACAATTCAATATGCATACGCCACATGAAATTTATTGTCTTTTTAGAATTTGTTTATTTAGGTTGATTCATATTTATGAAAGAAGTAGTTATGTGTTTCTTGATATTTCTTAAAGATTAGTGAATCCATTTTATATATAATATTTTTTAATCATAAATAAAAGTGTACCGCTAAATCCGTTATATTCCCGCGACTGCCATATAAGTGGTCAACCACTAACAACCCACTAACCGCTGTTGATAACATAGATATCAAGCAAGCTTATACTTGTGAATGAACTCAATATCAATCAAATGACACCATTTCTAGACCAAACAAACTCATAGAGTTCATAGATGTGTATCTTTAACAACATGATATGACAAGATAATTTTGATCAGTCCACATGGTGGACTCGGCTTCTTGGCTCCAAATCCTCCATGAAATTGGATTCTTCATCATCGCTATCATCCACCATTTTTATGAGTTTCACCTTCTTACACTCATGACTCAGAGCCACTTTTCATCACAATCACAATGGACCAATCTTGTGTCTCTTCACCTCGAATTCAAGCTTTAGCAAAGTGGCGGGCTCTGCTCAATCTTCCTGAGTTTCCGTTCAATTCAGATCTGGCTACAAGAGAATTGTTTTCAGGAGCCCACGATTGGCCCTTATGCCTCTTCACGTGAGGTGGCATTGGGCACAAGAGAGACCTCAAGTGAGGTGGCACTGGAACACAATGCTTCCAACTTGAGACCTTGCTTTAAGGCCTCCAACAGTAGGATCAAGCTCCTACAACTTGGCTACAGCTTCAAGAAAATGAAGAACATAAACGAATATATTATTCTGCCTTATTCCTCCCTATTTCTCTGATTTTATTCCCAAGTTTCAATCTTCACATACGGTGAAACTTATGACCAAGATACACAAACAAGGCTCAGTCTTTCCTAGATTATAAACCTTATCAAAACAAACCTAAACTACATCATTCAAGATTGTTTAGGCAAGCGAAATCTCGCAATGAGTTAATATCTTCGGAAAACCTACATGAGAATATGATTGCGCCCCATTGAACTAAAATTTTCCAATCTACAAGAGTCTAACAAACATCTTCACAATTTAAAGATAGAAAAATGTCAAGACCATGATGATCTCGCAACAGAATTTCCAAATACTGTAAAATACAAAGTTCCACATGTTCATCATCATTGTTGTTACTACTTTTCCCTTTTAGGAAGAAAAGATATCGGCAGTAACAGTAGTAGGCATTAGCCTCATATTGGATAATGGATCCGGATCTCTAGATCTAATTGAAAAACTTCGAATCCTGGGAAAAAGTCTAAGTAATCAACCAGATCCGTTACCTACAACCAAAACTGCCATGCAGCAGAGGAAGAAGACACGCAAACGAGTCGGACCCACATCATACCCGACTCAGATGACACCTAGGCATATAACTAGATCTGTACGTAAGGGTACATGAGATCCAGGATCCGACTACAGTTCATCACGTAATCATACTTCCACTTATGGATAACTTGGAGAAGACGGAGAAGCAAGGAATCAGGGGAGGAGGAAGAAAACTTGCCGGTGAAATCGGAGAGGAGGGCTCTGCAGGGCCCCTGGATGAGGTTGTTGGCGACGTCGAGCAGCCAGAATCCGGTCACGAAGACGATTACTGCTCTGGGTCCGGCGCCGAGCTCGACACGGGGTCTCCCAGCAGAGCTCCAGCGTCGGAGGAGAATCCGATGGTGAGGACAGCAAAGGTGATAGCAAGGGGGCCGGCTACAATGAAGGGGCGGCGTCGGCCGAAGCGAGAGGGGCAACGGTCGCTCAGGTGACCGACGAGGGGCTGGATGACCATGCCGGAGACGGGACCGCAGAGCCTGACGAGGCTGGTCAATGAGTGCGGGATGCCTAGCTCCTGAACGTATGGCGTGAGCAGAGAGAGCTGCAACGCCCACCCGAACTGGACTCCGCACGCCACCGCGCCCACCCGGAAGAGTCGCCGTAGCGGCACGCGGCCACAACGACTCGTCCTGCTGCCGTCCATCTCGCCTTCTCTTCCGCCGAATGATGCAGACGGGAGCGTCATGTTCGATTCATCTTCCTCTGGTTTCTGCTTTCTACTCAAGAAGAAGAGGAGGAGGAGGAATCTGTTGCGCGGCACCTGGTTTGGTTACGGGCTCTTTGTCTTCTTTAATTGGCTGACGGAAGGCGGTAGAACGACGGTCAGTGATTGCCATCGGGAAGCGTACTCCCATGGCGCTCTCACGAAACGAATTCATAGAAGGTTAGGGGAGGCAAATCAGGTCGGTTCAGTTCAGGATGGGCCAAAGTAGATTGACACGGAACCGACCCGATATACTGTTCAGGTCCACTTTCAGGATCCGGACTCGACGCGGGTCGGGTCCAAATCGACCCGGTTACAAATCATATACCAAAAAGTTTTGGATATCATATATTCGTATGTGTATGTTATATATATACATATATAATATACATTCATGTAACTATGCATATGTCTAGACACTAAATTGGTATATATAATATTTATTGCGTATGTGTTTATTTCGGATCAGATTCAGGTCGGGTTTGACCCGATCCAGGGTACCTACCTTCAACTTTTCATATCGGGTTCAATCGAGTTGTAGGACAAAAGTCGCAACTCTCGATGGAGGGTATATTCGTTGTTTGTATGCTGGCCGCTCTCTTTCCGGATTGTTTCCTGAAAATAAATGTAAAGAAAGGCACACAGGGAGAAGAGGGCGGGCACTCGTCTCTGGGATGCTTTTGCTAGATCTATCCAGTTTCGGGTAAATTGAGACCGTCCGTTTCCAACCAATGATTCTAGTTTAAAACTTTGCCTCTTTCGGTTTAGGGTCTGGTTCTGATTTCACCGGTTTCAATTTAAATTCGGATTCATGATTCAAGGTATGCATGGTTTCCAATTTTAATATATATATATATATATAAACTTGTTAGACACTTCTCAGATTTTATTAGATTATACATGTTGTTTGTGCAATTGACAGATTCGTTAATATCAATATGAGGATTAATATCAACACCAGGATCAATATTATTTAACGCACCTATATTAAATGTGACATATAATTAATATCTTGATTGTTACCATTCCATTGATCATACAGGTCGATAGTAGTGATTAATCAATGTCATGAAAAACAGCTCTCTCTCTCTCTCTCTCTCTATATATATATATATATATATATATATATATATAGCCACCTTGCAGGGCTCGTGGGAAGGATGACCACGAGTTCGACTCTCAGGGAGTGCATACCCGACTTTGGCCTCCTATTATAATAAAAAGAAAAGATCGTGATGCATGCCTTGGTGTCCTTGCTTTGTATCTATGCTGTAAGGTTTCATTGGCCATTTAATTTAGCATGCCCTTCATCTTGTGTCACTTTTGTTTCCTTCGTGTTGTGAAAACTCAAACAGGTAGGGAATCCACATATCTTAGCAGCATGTCTTGTAATTGAGGAGCCAGTTTTTTTTTAAGATTTCAATCTTCGTCTTTGGTTTAGCATTTTTATAGTTTTAATCTATCAATTTCATCATCCATATTGCAGAGTTCGATCTGATCGGTTCCGTGTAAACCTGGAACCATATATGAACTGCATTCCTCTGGGTCTTGTCCAATTCCAGTTTCATTGGTTCCAGTTCCGGTTTGACTTTGAATTCATTTGAAACTTTTATGCAACATAGGTGGGGATTTTAAAAGAATGACTTGGAACCTTCAGTTCTGGTTCTGCTTCGGCTCCCCAAATGGATTCAGAACCAAGTCTCAGGGGTCTCCGGTTCCTGTTCCAGTTCAGGCTCATCTCGTGGACATTTCCAGTCTGGTTCGTATGTTAGTTGAGAAATGGATAAGCCATAACGCTTGCTTCTGCTCCGAGATCCAACAAGATATTAGAACACGATACATTTGCCCACTAACAAGTATTGGCAAAATATTGTTATCTTTAAAACTTTATATTTGTAATATAATACATTTAATAAACATAACTTTATATGGATATTTAGGTGTTCTTACCCTGTTTGAATCCGTGTCCAGGGGTGCTGGAAAAGGGTGGAGCTGACTATCTTAGCACATGATCAAGTACTTATTGGGAGCACTCAGTGGGTCGTCTATGGGGTGTTTGATTTGCAGGCCTGGAACTACTTAACCAGGACTACGGTTCCAGTTTTGATTGCAATCAAACGCAAGCATTGGCACACAGTGAAAATCAGAGTCTTATAACCCTGCTTTTTACCCCATTATGAGACCAACCTGGAACTAGAGTTCCAATTCCACAGTCCCGACCCGTGACTCAAACACCCCCTAGGATCTACATTTTGTAATTATAAAGATAATCCTGTTATACTAAAGTTGAAATATGAAAATTGTATAAAAGGAGTTAGATCATTCTTTATTGTTTCCTTCTAGTTTCTAATAATTGCTTATCAAAGCTTTCTTGGTTAACTCAACTGGGGTTTACACATACAATCTTTACTTATGTGAGCACATCTATCTCAAAATTTTATTTGTGTTACAGATATTTTTTACATATATGATAATTAATTATTTAATAATCAATAGAATATATATCATAATGGGTCTAATTATTACTCTATAATATTTACCTTTCAACTTTAATAAATTACTGTCTGAAAATGTAACCACACTAAATTAGTTCTTAATGCATTGCCTAAGGTAGTTTTGGATCTACCATTTGGTATGCATCATAGTTCATTTCGAAGCACATAAACCATTGTATATGAAGTGGTGTATGATCGCAAGGAACCCTCAAGTATGCCCTCTCTCCAAACCCTAGCCACATACACATCCCTTTTATATGCTCTTTCAAAAAATATTGGCTCATTCCCGCTGCCGTGACCAACACAAACCTCTAGTTTTTGTGTCCAATTCGTGTCCATTACAAATTCAACCCATCTCAACATGGTCATGTCTTTCTTAGCAACACACTAACACTAAATTTATTTGAGTGTTGAGTACCAAGAATCTTTGAAAACCCATAAGAATATTCTTGAACGATTTCGAATGATTTTAATCTACAAAATCATTTTCTTTTAATCCACAAATACTTCTTGTTAAACCTTCCACCGCATACACAAATCTCGCGGCCGCGTTGATAATAAGGAGGCAATCTTATGGATCAACTAGTCATCCTTCTTGCACCTGATATTCTGTCATTATATCTTATAATCCACATGGGAGGAGGGACACCATACATTTATTTTATTATTAAGTATGGCCGGCCATTAAGGGGCTGAGAAAGTCTTACAAGTTGTGCAGTGGCTTTTATATTTGACTCCATAGGAAAGGGAAATATGATAATTAAGAGGTTAAGATAGTCATAATATACTGTCTATTGGCTTTTGTTTAGTTGAGAGAAGACGGCATGGATTCGCCCGGGATTTGTTGGCTCCAACTTGACATGTGAGCCACAGATCTCACCTGTGGAAGGAAGGGTTTTGATGCATGCTTCCTCAGGCAATAGGTTGCAACTTGGGTAGGAGGCAGGCACATCTGTGTGAGTGGTTGGGCATCAATAATATTCAAATACAACAAGCTTGGTGGAACTATGAGGGGAGTGTGGGAAAGATAACATAGTTTAATCCACATACAAGAGCAGAATCGCATCTTTTGGTAACATGCATTCCCTCCTGGTGAAGGTCTGAATTTTTTAAATGCAGCTTGAGACGTTTTGTGTGTGTCAATATATATATATACACGGTCCATACAATCATAAGAACAATTTAGATCGTCTAGCAAAGTACGATACCAAAATGAGTAACATCTTTCATTCTCTCTCTAATATATATATATTTGTTGTCACGGAAAACAGTCTACAATCATAATGATATTGGATAACCTCTCTGCAACTCTAACGCACATGCTTGGAGCATAACATGGACCTCTAGTTTTCGTACCGAATTCGAGTCGTGTCACCATCTTTTCAGGTCGAGTCACCATTCGTGTCCATGCAACTTCAAACTACGCCCACGAAAGGCCTAATTCTCTATATGTGCTTGAACGTTTTTGGGAGACATTGACTTTGAGAAGAGGCCTAATCTTGCGAGGCTTCATTGTTAGGGTGAATAAGAGCTGCAAACCTCACTAAGCATCTTAGAAAGATAACTTTTTGATGTCATTGATTGCTTTGCTTCTTCAAAACCACCCACGACGATATACTTACACTTTCATTTCTTATATATAAATTCACAGTTATATGTGGGAGAAGTTATTAACTAAATAAATGGGGATTAAATGAGTGTTCAAGAAACAACAATAAGTCTAAGCTATAGACTTTGCTTATATATTGTATATTATATATATATATATATATATATATATATATATATATATATATATAGAGAGAGAGAGAGAGAGAGAGAGAGAGAGAGAGAGACTTTGCTTGTAACTTAAAGGTATGGCCACTGTGGTTTCAGGCTCAGGCTTATATATATTTATTTAAAGGTATTAGAACTATAGGTTTAGATCTACATGTACTTATAATCATAGTTTCTGGAGACTATAAGTAAAACTGTTTTGGTTTAGACTTTGGAGCCTGTTCACTTAACTGGGCTACTCTTTCTTTCTCTCTCTCGCTCTCTCCACAGAGCTTATTGAGAGGACCGGTGAATATTGCTTATTCCGGTGTTTATTCAGTTCCTAATAATCGGCCATGGAGCTTCCAAATCATCAAAATGCAACGTGTCAAATCTTGGGTAAGCCAGATGAGAGGAAACCCTCCCAACAACTCTTTTCGTCCGCCGGTCAAAAACCAGACATGAAACATGTGTTTATAGTCATAACAATGCTTACTGTCTCACCGAAATAAAGGCTTGCATATGGCTTTCATATGGTTGTGATGAAGGTCTTAATCATTTAAGCAAATATTGCAACTTATTATTATTTTATTGTTGTTGTTACAACGGGATGCATGTACCAGAAGAACTGTCTTGTAATAAATATTAATTCTTTTATTTTGATAAGCAGTGGAATTAGCTGACCCTTACCAGAAATGCAGGCCTCGGCTATGGAACTCAGGACCTACCGATAGCCATAATATTAAACCCTAGAAGGTTATTCATTAGACATTTCCAATGACACCAATTGCGAGAGATTTTTGTCCTGGGAAATTGATTGAGAATTGTTCATTGCAGAGGTATGACTAAACCCAAGGAAGGAAACAGTTCCACAAAATAAATGGCACGAGAGAGAACACTGAAGATTTGGAAAATTCCCGCATCTTTCATATGAGAGCGAGAGCGAGAGTCCAGTCTTAGCCTACCATTCTTGAAAATGACAGAGAAACTTCCAGCAGGGGAAGACTTTTTTAATGCATTACCCTGATATACAAGTAATAACCTATATTTAATGCTTTGAGAGAGAGAGATTACTAACTGGAGAAGACTTTTCCTTCCACCTTATCCTACCATTGTTGAATAAAAAAGCAAGGAAATACTAGCAGGAGACTTCTTCTCAATGCATTACGCTGATGTACACAGTAACTATATATATAGAGAGAAAAATTGGTATATGCTAACATATTTAGGTGTTAGTAAATGTGTTAGTAAATTCAAACAAATTTCAATTATTCATCTTTGATGATAGACAGATGGTTGAAATTTGAATTTAAAAAGTAAAAAATATTTATGTATTAGTTTAGAATTTGAATTCAAGCAAAGTTTTTTGTAGGTATACTTTATTCTCATGAGTATTTTTCTTTTTAAATTCAATTTTCAATCATCAAGAATCAAAGATAGACAATTGAGATTTGCTAGGATTTGCTAGCAATTAAATGTGCTAACATATACTAATTTCTCTCTCTTTATCTATATATATATATATTTATATAACACTAGGTTAAAGTATTTGCAATGTTTGGATGACAAGTAGCAATCTATTTTCAGATTTCAAGCAGCAGATGAACATCAAAAGGAAAGACAAATCTCTTCACTCTAAATGTGTTGGGCAAATGATACAGAGATTAGTGGCATAGTACGGTGTCTTTTATGCTATATTCTTGAGGAGGAATTGAATCAAAGGGGGACTTGAATAGTGTAGGAATTACACCTCACACATTCTTACTGATAGCATATTGTGAAAAGGCAAGCAAAACCATCTAAAACCCGACGCGTTTTCTCAATAAAGAGTTCGGGAACCGAAACGTTTATACTGTGATATACTATACAGACAAGTTCTCAAGAATGCTGCAGTATTTATTCATATCTATCAGGATCCTGTAGTTTCTAGGTCCTAACTGGGGCCGTTCATAGAACCACAATAACGGAACCGAACTTAAGTTTTAGATGTCCGGTGGTTTGGTTCGTTTCTAGTTAGAAAAAAAAATTCGCCTTTTGGTTCATGATTCTAATGTTGGAACCAAACCATTATATATTTATTCATATTTTACATGTATATAGGGTTATAAAACTTATATATACTCTTTATAAGTTTATAAGCTTATGTATATGAGTTTTATAACTTTATATACATATAAAATGTGAATATACATACATACATACCTATATATATGTATATATAAAGTTTGTATACTTATATGGATTTAAATCTTGACAAGTTTATAAGTTGATATATATGAGTTTTATAATCTCATATATATATATATATATATATAATGGACCTTAGATCCAAATAATCTCATGACATAATACATTGTATTTAGCAAAATTCTTAAATTAGTAGAACCATGGTTCAGAACTGAACAAAACCAGAATTGGCTGTTCAGTTATCTAAAAATTGAGAACCGAAACTAGCGGTTTGGTTCGAGGTTGAGGCTAGAACTGAACCAAATCGAACCGTGAACACCCCTCGTCCTAATTGAGTTTTATACTCCAAAAGAGGAGGGAGTGAAAATCTCTTTCCTTGATTCATATCTATGAGGACCTTGTGGTTTCTACATTCTATTAGCTTCCGTAAAATTCTTAATGCAAATGCCAACATAATTGCGACCCGCCCCACCACCCGAGAATCGTCTTCTCGGGCAGAGAGAATGGTAAACACATAAAACCGTACAAATCTTGCACTGACCGTTAGCTCCCATTGGAGGGACTGGAACTCGATTACGAAGGTTGTGAATTGGGTACCCGGGGTGTACATACCTAGCTTTGGGGAGGGAATGGGGTGGGTCGGGACGGGCGGGCATACCTTTACCCACCTAGTACCCGAACCTCAATTTTGTGCAATATACCCGCCTCATTATCTGATGGGCCGGTATTGGTTTGTGCCTTTTTTCGTGAGAGTGACAGAGCAGGTTGAGGCCACCCTGTTTCCCAACTCTGATCTCAATAAACTTCTTAAAATTAGGGTATTTTATATTAATCATAACCAAATTAAATGAGAAAAATAGGTATATACATGTTCATACACCATGCACTCTATAGGACACTTGGTATATGTCAGTATCATTGTATGCTAATACATCTAAACAAATCTCAATCTTTCAACTTAAAAAATAAATAGTTGATATTTAAATTTTAAAAGTAAAAGACACATGTATTTTTGCAAGTGTCATTAATTAAAAAGTAATTTTTATTTGAATTTAAATATCACAGATTTATCTTTCAAATTGAATGGTTAAGATTTGTTTAGATATAGTAGCATGCAATGTTGTTAGCATATATATTATATATATAGTCCTATTTCTCTACTTTTTATTCGGTTTGGGTATTTTTCGTGCTTGAACATCGCCCAGTCAAACTGGCTAATCAATGCCACATTCAAGTTGGATTCGACCGCAGGATCCTCACAGGTTGGGCCGATATTGCTATTCATAATCGCCTTTGGCCCATTGTAACGAGAAAGAAGAAGAAAATAGAAATTCTTAGTTGGTGTTCGAAGTTAACCATGGCAACCTTCTGTGGCAGAGTCAAGACAATCTGGAGTCGTTAAATGCAGCAGCATGTTTGTGCCCCTTCATAACAAGGAAAAGCCAAAAGTTTATTTATTTTGGAGAAGAAAGAATCTATCTGGCAGCATACATTAAAAGTTCAATAACGAGAAGGTTTGGCTTAGGGTGCAGGAGAAAGATGGTAGTACGAGCCATCCATCTATCCTATAATTATTCCCAACAAATTCCAATACTTTTTTTTTTTTACAATGGGAGGCAGAAGCCGTGCAACTCTGCTCAAGGGATCACCCTTGCATGGCCGGTCCCAAACCCAGATAAAGGAGGAGGGTTGTGTTAGCTAACGTCAAATTTTGTCTGATTTTTATACCATGAATTATACAAATTTTAAGCATTGCATTAGGGCGTCCCCTCTTAGTGAGCGTGAATACAATGAAAAGTAAGTAATAACCACTACATTTTCGCCCAAATATAGTGAATCAATTGCAAAGAGGGTTCCCACATCATAGACGGGTGTGAGTAAAGAAGTTAGTCCCACTACATTGTTGCTTGAATGTAGTGAATAATTTATAAAGAGGGTCTCCGTATTTTCAATATGAACGGATGTGGGGGATAAGGAAGCTAGTCCTAAATAATAAGATTCGTATTGGTTCTTGGAATATTAGAACATTATTCAGTAAGCTAATGGAGGTGGTAGATACTATGATTCGAAGAAAGATTCATATTCTATGTTTACAAGAGACAAAGTGGGTTTGAGAAAAAGCAAAGAAGATTGAGGATATAGGTTTTAAATTATGGTATTCATATAAGAAAAAGACTCGAAACGGAGTTGGTATTATCATAAATAAAGATTTAAAGGATAGTGTAATAGACATACAACGATATGGTGACCGAATCATGACGTTGAAATTAGTGTTAGGAACAGAGGTTTTGAATATAGTTTGTACTTACACACTCAAAGTATGACTAAAAGATAGTATAAAGACGATTTTTTGAAAGAGTTAGATAAGGTGATTCAAAGAATTTCACAAAGGGAGATGATTTGTTTAGGAGGAGATTTAAATAAAAATATCGGTCAAGAGGCATTAGGATATCAAGATATTCATGAAAACTTTAGTTTTGGGGATATAAATGAGGAAGGTAGAGAGATTTTAAATTTTGGTATGGCATTTGATCTCTTTATAGTCAATACAATCTTAAAAAAAACGAGATGAACATTTAATTACTTATAAGAGTGGCTTATCACAGACACAAATTGATTATTTTATTTGTATAAAAAAAGATAGATCGTGTTGTAAAGATTGCAAGGTAATTCTAAGAGAAAACTTAACCACCCAATATTGACTTTTAGTTATGGATTTACAAATACAAAAAGGGATAAAGAAGAAAAGAGTGCATCGAGCTATTCTGACTAAATGGTAAAACCTCAAAAGTGATAAAGAAGGTATATTTAAAGAGAAAGTCCTTCAAAGAGATGCTTGGAATTATGTTGGTACACCTTGTGATATATAAAACAATATGACTATATATATTAGGAAAGTGGCGAAAGATGTGTTAGATGTATCTAAGGGAGGTGTACCAGCACAAAAAAGAGTTTAGTGGTGGAGTGAAGTAGTACAAAATAAAATCAAAGCAAAGAGGGCATGTTCCAAATTGCATTATGCTAAGAAAACTAGTTAAACTTTAGAGACTTATAAGAAAGTAAAGAAAAAAATGAAAAAAACCATTAGTGAAGCAAAAACTAAAATTTGGGAGGACTTATATAAAAAATTCAACTCAAAATAGGATAAAAGAGATATTTTTAGGATAGTTAGGGCTAGAGATAAGAAAACTAAGGATCTTAATTATGTTAGATGCATCAAATACGAGGATAAAAAAATTCTATTTGCAAATGATGATATAAGAAATAGATGAAAAAACTATTTTTATATGCTTTTTAATGAATATGAAGATATTAGTATTAGCTTAGGAGAGTTAGTGAAATCAGAAAAGAATATAAACCACAATTTCTACCACGTATTCAAAAGAATGAAGCCAAAGAAACTCTTAAACATATAAAGGGTAGTAAATCAGTAGGACCAAACAATATTCTTATAGAAGTTTGGAAAATCCTAAGGAATAACTTGGCTCAAGACTATTTAATGAAATATAGAGAAACTAAAAGATGCCCGAGGAATGGAGAGCGAGTACACTTATACCCATATATAAGAACAAATGATACATTCAGAATTGTGTGAATTATCGGGGTATCAAGTTAATGAGCCATAATATGAAATTATAGGAAAAAATTATCGAACGTAGGTTAAGACAAGTATCGAGTACAACAGAGAACCAATTTGGATTCATGCCAGGCAGATATACTATTGAAGCGATTCACCTTTTGAGACATCTTATGGAACATTTTAGAGAAAAAAAGAAAGACCTTCACTTGATATTTATTGATCTAGAAAAAGCTTATGAGGAGTCGGGATGGGACAAGATGGGCATACCTTTACCCACCTAGTACCCAAACCTCAATTTTATGCAATATACCGGCCTCATTATCTAATGGGCCGGTATTGGTTTGACTTTTTTCGTGAGGGTGACAGGGCATGTAGAGGCCACCCTGTTTCCCAACTCTTATCTCAATAAACTTCTTAAAATTAGGGTATTTTATATTAATCATAAACTTAACCAAAATAAATGAGAAAAATAGGTATATACATGTTCATACACCTTGCACTCTATATAAGACACTTGGTATATGTCAGTATCATTGTATGCTAATATATCTAAACAAATCTTAATCTTTCAATTTAAAAAATAAGTAGTTGGTATTTAAATTTTAAAAGTAAAAGACAAATGTATTTTTGCAAGTATCATTAATTAAAAAGCAATTTTTATTTAAATTTAAATATCAACCATTTATCTTTCAAATTCAATGGTTATGATTTGTTTAGATATAGTAGCATGCAATGTTGTTAGCATATATTATATATATAATCCTATTTCTCTACCTTTTATTCGGTTTGGGTATTTCTCGTGCTTGAACCTCACCTAGTCAAACTGGCTAATCAATGCCACATTCAAGTTGGATTCGACCGCAGATCGGGTCGATATTGCTATTCATATTCGCCTTTGGCCCATTGTATCGAGAAAGAAAAAGAAAATAGAAATTCTTAGTTGGTGTTCGAAGGCAACCATGGCAACCTTCTGTGGGAGAGTCAAAACAGCCTGGAGGCGTTAAATGCCGCAGCATGTTTGTACCCCTTCATAACAAGGAAAAGCCAAAAGTTTATTTCTTTTGGAGAAGAAAGAATCTTATCTGGCAGCATGCATTATAAGTTCAATAACGAGAAGGTTTGACTTGGCCTGCAGGAGAAAGATGGTAGTATGAGCCATCCATCTATCCTATAATTATTCCCAACAAATTCCAATACTTTTTTTTTTAGAACGGGAGGCAGAAGCCGTGCACCCTCCATGCCTGCAGATAATTGGAATTTGTTGGAAAAATACACAAATTTCGATTATCAGGCCTTGCCTTAATGAGATCATCTGGCGTCAACTCTCATTGAAATCTAATGGAAAGGAAAGAGTTTACTGTAAGAGAGAGATCGACACGTGGGTTTTCAGCAACCATGGCAATGGTTTGCCGAAAAGGCAATGACGACCCGATCACATGTGACGGAAGATATATAGAGAGAGGATGAAAGAGAAGCAAAGCAGAGAGGGAGGAAGGAAGAAGCGTCGGCACCCCAAAATGTTGGATTCTAGCTGTTTGTGGTAGACTTCTTGAAGAGGGGTCCCTCATCTCCCTCTCTCATACCATTCTTCGTTAGATTTAGTCACTCTCTGCTGCATAACCCTGCTCCTCCTCCTCAGGTAAATCAGCTCTTTCTCTCTCTTATCCGCTGATGGTTTTGAAGCTTTCTTCTATTTGCTGTTAGCTTTTCTGCTACACACTCATTTATACAAAGTGGTTGTTGGTTTTTCTGTTTGTATTTCTTCTCTTTGATATGAACTGTTCAGACCATCAGACAGATCCCATATGACTGCGTTGGCCCAAGATATTGCTACATGCATGTAGATCCGATTTTCTGTCAAGAAAGTATTATAAGCCAGCGATTCCAGATAGCAAATATATATCCTTAGCGTGATGACTTCGGAAGATGATGCAGCATCAGATCGACCCCCAATAAAGCACGGTCTTCCGGATTTTAGTCATACAATTATGGCATGAGATCGAGCTCAATGGCATCTGAGAATCAATTTAGCGAGCGCTAGATAGTGTGGAAGAAGGCTTCGTTTTTCGTTTGGTTTTGGTACCATGTCCCCGACTCCCCACTAAACTCTCTTTTAACTTCTTTGCTCTTGAAATGTTGGCAAGCAGCAGAGATTCTTATTTGGTTGACAACAGAGGCACGCCAAGAATCTTTTACTTGTTTCCTGAGTTACAAACTACCAACTAATTGACGCCAAAAATCAAGTGTTTGTCCTTATCACGTAAATTCATTTACTGTCACAGATGGGTATTCATGTTGTCTACGCCAACCGCCTCTTAGCTGGATATATATATATATATATATATATATATATATATATATATATATATATATATATATATATATATATATATATAGAGAGAGAGAGAGAGAGAGAGAGAGAGAGATTGAGTCACTCGTGTTGACGATTTTTTAAATTAGTTTTATTCTTTATAAAATTATACTAATGCTCTAAAAAAAAAAGTTAAAAAGATGTATGAAAGCTGGAGTGTATCCATCCAGTTACTCATTCATGTCACTCATATAGTTTAAAATTTTTAATTTCTCAGAATAAAAACAAAAGACAATATTATACATTCATCCCTTCGAAAGGAACTCTCACACTTTGTCTTTATATATATATATAGCCAAAAATAAATTATGATGAACTGAGCTGCAAGTGGACCAAGTGGAGATTTTCTGTTTCATTACGCACGAAAGGTCCACTTTGCACACATTGGTTTACAAGCCACGGCTTGGTTTCTGTTATAAGCTCCGACTTTTCGAGTTGCATTTCTTCTAGGAAGCGAGGCAAGTGAAAGTCAGAGCTTATACAGATGGACCTCTCATCCATCCGATGGCTATCCGAAATGGTGCGTCTCTTCATTTTTGTTCCACTTCACAGATTTTCCCCTCCACTGCAAGTTAGACTATGAAAGAAGCATAAAAAAAAAGTTTTTACTGTTCTGTTGTTACGTGAGTGTATGCTCCACTATCTGGTAAAAAATGGTAGCTGTTGACTAAAAATCTTAATGGTGTAGTTGGCTCTTCCCTGCTCGATTGTAATAAGTTTATGGTAAAAGATGGCTCATATTGACTGAAAATTTACCTTTTTGAGGGTAAGTATCAGAATTTGTTCAGATTTGTTGAAGTTAGATTATACAATACAGGCTTGTGATAGGGGGATAACACTGAAGGTAGTAATTTTGAACACAAAGCCTGGTAAAAGATTAGATGCTATCTATGATTGACTTGAACAAATTGATGGTTTTGATGGTGCAGACTTGATTTTCTGTTGAGACGATGAAAAAAAGATAGTAAAAGTAATAAAAGTCACGATCTTATACATGTTTGATTTTAGGTGTGAAAGGTTTTCCTTTCATTTTCTTAACTTTCTTCTGGTAGATGCATAAGGTAGGTATGAATGGTTTGATGCATGAGGCAATGGAGGAAGCACCGACCTTCCATCTGGACGAGTTCATGGAAGGCCAGTTAGAGTCGATGTTCGCCGACGATTTCCATCAGAAGCAGAGCTACTCTTCCTCCTACCAACCGGCGACGGTGACCATCGACACGTTCGGGAGAGTCGACAGCGCTTCTAGACCAACCAAGATGGCGAAACCGGCCAGCCATGGCTGGGACTACCAATACTTCGACGCTCCTCCTTCTCAGATGATGTCTTTCTGTGGGAAATCGCGTCATCTCCTTCATGAAGAGAAGAACGTGTTTGCGGGTGGTGGTAGTGGGAAGACGGAGACGCAGGAAGCATTGTCTATGAACTCTGAGGTGATGAATTCTCCGGGTTCGTTCTCAGCGAGCCAACAGCAGGCTTGCCAGTCGACTTCTTCGGCCTGGCATGGAACCAAGAGAGACCATACTGGTGGTTCTGTTGGTGCGAGTGGTAGGACGAACGGTGGGAGGCCCCCCGCGCAGATGCAGGATCACATCATTGCTGAGAGGAAACGGAGAGAGAAACTCAGTCAGAGATTCATCGCTCTCTCTGCTGTCGTCCCTGGTCTCAAGAAGGTGATCTCTCTCTCTGTCTCTCAAGATCAATGTGTTATTAGCCACTTTTGAGAAGTGGTCATGTGGGACTCTGAAGTAGACATGGGATTCAGTCTTCAGATTTCATGATTTCTGAAGTTTGATTTGTTTCCTGAACCGCTCTTAAGATGTGGTTGTGTGTACTTACAAGAGGGGATTGGTATTCAGTCTTTAGATTCATGCTTTCTGAAGGAAGATGGAAACAGATCTCTTTCAGAACCTGAGTCACCTTCTTAAAAACGGGTAACGAAGAACAGTTTTAGTAGAAAGATGGTTTTCAGACATAACTTTAGGTGATATTTGTATTGCTTGAAAGTTACTGGGTGCCCTTCTGTAAAAGAGAAGATCCATCCTTGTGGTCATCGGTTTCTTTACTAGATTGAATCGTCGCTATTGGAAATTAAAGTTTCTTAAGTCAATAACTAGGAAAACAGAGATCAAAGTTGCTTCCTTTTGGATATCTACTCAATGAGAGTTGTTTCTTATGGTTTCTCTTATAATCTTCATCTTAACCAACCTTTCTTTTTTCGGCACATGGATTTAATAGATGGAATTCATGGAACAAAATCACTATTCCAATTCTCAAAGCACTCGCAAACAGAAGCGACCATAGTTGCACTCGAAACCTTATAGGGTGGGAAGAATCCTATAGTTGCTAAGGCTTTGCTCGTGGGTCCGTTGATTGGTAGGATGGTGATACATGTGTTTGACCATATGAGTTGTCCTGCATCTGATGCAGATGGACAAGGCCTCGGTTATGGGGGGTGCCATAAAGTACGTGAAGCAGCTGCAGGAGCAGGTGAAGGCTCTTGAAGACAAGTCTCAGAAGAAGACTGAGTCTGTGGTGCTGGTGAAGAGGTCCCTCCTCTGCTCCGATAATGATTCCTCATCCTCCGACGAGAATTCAGCTCGTGAGTTTGAGCTGCCGGAGATTGAAGCAAGGGCATCAGGCAGAAATTTGCTCATCCGCATCCACTGTGAGAAGAAGAAGGGAGTGCTGGTTAAGGCACTTACAGAGATTGAGAATCTCCATTTGACAGTTGTCAGCTCAAGCCTCTTCTCCTTTGCAAATATGGCTGTTGATCTCACGGTCGTCGCACAGGTGATCTTCTGAACCTATAAAAACCAACATAATGCACACATAATCAATGAGCCCCAAATCAAGTTAGCGGATTTTAGGAGCATTTTTTCTGTTTTTTCAGCTGAAGCGATTCGTAACATATACCTGCATGACACACAGAAGCGTGCGGGCATAGTTCTTGTTTTTTTAGTCAAGAATTGCATTCATACCACAAACGTGAGATGAAACGGTATACTTGCATTAAGGGACAGTTTAATCTCTCAAATTATCCTGCTTGTTCAATAGCATGGTGTGCAGAAACCCCTCAAAGAGACTGAATTAAAATGCTTGCTATAACCTAAAACTTTCTTGAGCTTTCAGATGGAAGAAGAGTTTCACATGTCAGTGAAGGATCTAGTAAAAGCACTGCACGCATCCTTGACGGCATAGACGTTCTCCACACAACAAACAAATGGTGGTAAAGGAAAGAGCACATCATCCATCGTCTGAGCTTCTATTGTACCTTAGCTTTTCAAGTTTCTGCTCTTATCACGTTTCTCTGTTCTTTTTGAACTACACACCAGAAAGAAGCCTTGTATCTAAGCCTGTTCGCCATCATTGCGACCGTCTTCACCATCAACCAGTCTCTTCGGGTCAGCCACATTATTCCTTGTTTTTTGTGGAGCTTTTTTCCTTCCACCCTTTTTTTTGCATGGTTTTGCAGCAACAACCATGTTTCCTCGACTCCGTCTGATGTAGAAACGTTCTTGTGGCTTTTTACCCGGGACTTTTTGGGGGGGAGTTTCTTTGGGAAGCCCTTGACAGTGTTCAATCCTGCAAGGTTGATGGCTTCATATGGTGTTTTGGTAGCCTGGCTTCTGTTTCTGGTGTTTGGTTTCTTGTTGTTTTTACCCATTTTTTGATCTTGTGAGCTTGTGAAGTTCATGGTCTTGTGTATCAGCGGTAGTTTCTTGTTTATGTACCACTTAAATAAGGAGTATGTTCACTCTCTACTGTTGGCAGTGGTTTGAATCTGTTGGCTGACTAGAATTTAACGCTGAATATCCAAAAAATAATAATAATAATTATGTGCGGTTCCCAGAAAAACATCAAGAACGATGAATGATTCAAGACATTCATGTGGCCATGTCATCAAACAGGACCTAATTGAGGTTAGCTAATACCATTTAGCATGTAACGAAGTGCCAACAAGAAGCAAAGAACCAAACCAAAAGAAAATCAAAACCTTTCCTTTTCCGACCAAGTGGTGTAGGGTACGATACATGGATTTTCAGTTGACATTATGCTCAATCTTGTAACTTTGCACATGTAAGGGATATTGCTGGTCCCAAGCCCGGGTTTGTTAGGCTTTCGACAGCCAGTATAAAACTTCGTCGGATTTTTATAACATGGATTACAAATATTATGAGCATTGTTTTGGGACGTTCTCACCTAGCGACGCATTGCAGAGCCCGAATGCAGTGATAAATAAGTAAGGGCCACTACATTAGAACGAAAATACTCATTAGAAGAAAGATTTAATGGCATTCGGGCTCAAGTAGTTTGTGCTTAAGCACCCCAAGTAGGACTACATTCAAATTAGTGTTAGGAGCAAAGGTTTTGAGTGTTAGGAGCAGAGGTTTTGAATGCCATTACAACTTGAATATAGTTTAAATTAGTAAGGGCATAATATTAGTAGTAAGGGCTACCTTATTTGTGCCTAACATTTCCATGTAATGCCACTACAAATTAGTAGTACATTACAACTAATTTCCATGTAATGCCACTACCTTATCTAACATGGACTACCTTACTACTAATAAGTAGTAAGGGCTACATTCAAATTAGTGCTGGTGGATTACAAATAACATGGACTACCTTATCTAACATTTCCATGTAATGCCACTACAAATCATCTCCCTTACTACTTGAATAAGTAAGGGCCACTACGACGCATTGAAATTAGTGTTAGGAGCATATGTTTTGAATATAGTTTGTGCTTACACACCCCAAGTGGGACTAGAAGATAGTATAAAGACAACTTTTTGGAAAGAGTTAGATAAGGTGATTCAAAAGATTCCACAAAGGGATATGATTTGTTTAGGAGGAGACTTAAATGGACATGTCGGTAAAGAGGCATTAGGAAATAAAGGTATTCATGGAAACTTTGGTTTTGGGGATATAAATGAGAAAGGTAGGGAGATTTTAAATTTTGCTATGGCATTTGATATTTTTATAGTCAATACAATCTTCAAAAAATGAGATGAACATTTAATTACTTATAAGAGTGGATTATCATAAACACAAATTGATTACTTTATTTGTACAAAAAAAGATAGAGCATGTTGTAAAGATTGCAAGGTAATTCTAAGAGAAAGCTTAACCACCAACATCAACTTTTAGTTATAGATTTACAAATAAAAAAATGGACAAAAAAGAGTGCATCGAGTTAAATGTTGGAACCTCAAAAGCGAGAAAGAAGATATATTTAAACAGAAAGTCCTTCAATAAGATGTTTGTAATTATGTTGGTACACCCTATGATATATGAAACAATATGGCTATACATATTAGGAAAGTGACGAAAGATGTGTTATTTGTATCTAAGGGAGGTGTACCGGCATAAAAAGAAGCTTGGTGGTAGAGTGAAGTAGTGCAAAATAAAATCAAGGCAAAGAGGGCATGTTACAAATTACATTATGCTAAGAAAACTAGTGAAACTTTAGAAGCTTACAAAAAAGCAAAGAACAAAACAAAAAAGGCCGTGAGTAAAGAAAAAGCTAAAATTTAAGAGGATATATATAAAAAAACTCAAGTCAAAAGATGGTGAAAGAGATATTTTTAGGATAGCTAGGGTTAGAAATAAGAAAACTAAAGATCTTAATTATGTTAGATGCATCAAGGACGAGGATGAAAAAATTCTATTGGCAAATGATAATATAAGAAATAGATGGAAAAACTATTTTTATAAGCTTTTTAATGAAAATAAAGATGTTAGTATTAGTTTATGAGAGTTAGCCAAATGAGAAAATTATATAAACCACAATTTCTACCGATGTATTCAAAATAATGAAGTCAAAGAGGCTCTTAAACATATGAAGGGTGGTGAATCGGTAGGACCAGATAATATTCCTATAAAAGTTTGGAAAATATTAGGAGAAATATGAATCACTTGGCTCACAAGACTATTTAATGAAATATGAAGAAACCAAAAGATGCCCGAGAAATGGAGAGCGAGTACACTTATACCCATATATAAGAACAAGGGAGACATTCAGAATTGTGCGAATTATCGAGGTATCAAGTTAATGAGCTATATTATGAAATTGTGGGGACTCATGAAGAAATGACAGACTTCTTTGAAGTTAATATTGGGTTACATCAAGGATCAACTTTAAGTCCATACTTATTTATAATGGTGATTGATGAGTTAACAAAACATATTCAAGATGAATTTCCTTGGTGTATGTTATTTGCAGATGACATTGTGTTAGTGGAAAAGTTAATAGAAAATTAGAACTATGGAGGAAAGCATTAGAAAGCAAAGGCCTCTGACTTAGTAGAACAAAGACATAATATATGGAATGTAAATTTGATCATTTGGTTACTTGAGAGTACATAGAAATTAAAATTGGCACACATTGTGTCCCCTACAAGTAAAGTTTTAAATACCTAGGGTCATTTTTTCAGAGTGATGAAAGAATTGATGGAGATGTTACGCATAGAATTAATGTTGGTTGGTTAAAATGGAGAGGAGCATCAGGTATTCTTTGTAATAAGAAGATATCATTAAAGTTAAAAGGTAAATATTATAGAGAATCAATTAGGCTTGCCATGTTTTATGGTTCTGAGTGTTGGGCAGTTAATCATCAACATGTATAAAAGATGTTTGTGATAGAAATGAAGATGTTGAGATGGATGAGTAGTCCATACAAGAAAAGACCGTATACATAATGAGATTATTAGAAACAAATTAGGAGTGACACCAATAGAGGATAAAATGAGAGAATATCGTTTAAGATAGTTTGGACATATAAAAAGAAGATCAAAAGAAGAACCTATGTAAGAAGGTATGAAAAACTAAATTTGGAATGTATTAAAAGAGGTAGAGGACGACCACAAAGTGTTGGAAAGAAACAATAAAGAATGATCTAGCTTATTGTGAGTTAACTGCTAACATGGCACACGATAGAGATCTGTGGAAACAAAGAATCCAAGTAGCCGACCCCATCTAGTATGGGAAAAGGCTTAGTTGTTGTTGTTTGTATTATGCTCAATCTTGTGTCACATTTGCATTTAATTCTTCTTTTTTTCTTTTGAAGTTGAAGCTAGATGAAATTCTCCGTTATTGAACTCGTGACCTTCAACTTGTGAGGGTCATGACGATGCCATAGTCAGGTGACCGGAACCCATGGATCGGTAAGGTCGGTCGCGTCTGAGGGGATACAGGGAAACCAAGCAGCAAAACCCTTAGTGCTCTTTGTGCAGATTAACATTTGATTCTTAAAAAGAAGTCTTTCCAAAATTTTGAGGCCTTCCTCTTTGAAGCATGCCTCATCAACCCTTTCCTTTTCTACCTCTCTAAATATCGAAATTGTCTTAAGTTTACCTCTCTCATGGTGTCTTGTATTGATGCCGCCTTAACTTTTTCTTTAATAACCTTATTATGTATTAACGTTTTTCTCGTGTGTCATCGTTACCTTCAATCTAGCAACCTTGTTTCTTGCACCATCTTCTTCTTCTTCACATGTCGCTGGTCGAGTACCCAAACCTTGACACAGTACAACAAGAAACAAGAATTACATATGGACATAAATTTTTAAGAAGAAAGTGCCACACATAATATGGTTTCATGTGAAGCTTATTTGTTTAATGTATTATTCTCATAAAAACTAGAGAAAGGGCTCCTAAATAACTTAGTGGAGGGAGGTGAGACTTGTTTGCCTTGTGATTCGAACTCCTTGGGAAATAATTCATACACTTCCCACTAGATATCGGTTCATTGGTATTAAAAACTAAACCGAGCATATGTTACATTTTTCCTCTCTTGATTCATAACACAAGGAAACTGCACCAAAGTCAAGAGGCCTCGTTGCCGGTTGTCGATGCAGAATCTCGTGGTGGTTCCTTCTACACTTAGACTGTGTTTGTATCGTGGAACTCTATGGAACTTGCAGAATTCACAGGCCTGGAACCCCGCAGGGTAGAACCCACCCTAAGGTTTACCTTGCCTCAAGAGCAATGGGTTTTCTTCCATAGTGATGTGTGAGCAATGAGACTCAAAGAAATATGAAGACATGCTTCATCGTCACAGTACATGAGACCAAAGTGTGATAAATCTCACTTGGAGATGCACCAAAAGGCCGGATGTGATTTACATTGACATTGGCACCTTTCTTTTTCTACAAAAGGGAGGCCGAAGCTTAATGAACATGCACGAATGCACCCCTCAAGAGTTGAACTCCCCACCTATACGAGACACTCTCGGTTAACAATGTATTATATTTTTGTGTATATAACTTGGTATGTGCTAGCAAATCCAAATGGTTTTTAACCATCCATCTTGTGTTGATGAACGGTTAAAATTTAAGATAAAAAAGGAAAAAGTATGCTATGTATATAAGGCACACATGTAATTTTTCTTTTAAACTCATACTTCAATCATTCATCATTAAAGTTGGATGGTTGACATTTATTTGAGTATATTAGGACTTAAATGTACTAGCATATAATACCCCTCTTTCTTATTTCTCTCTATATATTTAGAGAGAAGAAAAGCTCGATCTTATAAACTAAGACAAATGTATACTAATGTATTTTTCTTTGTTTTGGGAAGCACGGATATCCTATGTAAAGTTACAAGGATATTTGAAAAAAATATAAAAACAACTTTATTACATTTGTTATAAAGATTTCAGCCTTTAGAACAAATTTGTCCATAACATTAAAATTGATTAGTGATTGTATTATGCCCTTAACGTTACCTAAAAGCCCATGTTACCCTCTCTCTCTTCATCTCTCTATGAAACAACAAACAACACCAACAACCAAGCCTTTTCTCATACCAGATGGAGTTCGCTACATAGATTCTTTGTTTCCACATAGCCTTATGATGTGACATGTTAGGAGTTAACTCAACATAAGCTACATCATTCTTTAGTGTTTCTTTTTGACACTTTTATGTTCATCCTCTACCTCTTTTAATACTTTAAAAATCTAGTTTTTCATACATGTGTTCATCCCCATCTCTCTATGCAATTACATAAAAAGGTCGGAGACATCCTTCCCAACAAGTTATCATGTGGCCATATTTTATGATGATAGCAGTCTCATCTGTTGACTTAAGTTTTATTAGAATTATTTAAATTTAAAAATATAAAATATCAATTAAACCAAAAATATATATGGTTTTATGGATAACATTAATAGAACAATTTAGTTCCTTTTAATGTTAAGAGCAAATTCACTCTTACAAGCTCAATGATAAGGCACTTAGCAGGGTCGGTGGTGGAGAGTTAACTCTCAAAAGGTGCATGTATCGTTGAATGGGTGTGTGTGTGGTGAAGAGTTCGACTCCCAGAGGGTGCACGTGTCGTCGTTGTGCATGTTTTTAGAGGGTGTATGTGTGGGTGTACCTGTTTTAGGCATTGGCCTCGTCTTGCAACCCAAAAGAGAAAAAAATTTGTTCCAAAACGGTTATGAAGTTTTGAGAATCTTTGGTAAGCCTTACCCGTCGGGCCGTCTCCCGTGGTCGTGGTCTTCTTCTGCCACGTCATCCCATCGACGTCCTCGGGCAAATCAAAACTTCCCAAGTATCACTAACTCTTTCGTGATTGGCTCAAGAATCCACGTCATCCAAAGCGGGAGTCCGCCGCCGATTTCGGACCCCCTTATAAACGGAAAGGGACGTTTCCAGACCCGTCTGACGACGATCTGCTCTCAGCACGCCGTTTATATAACCACTAGAAC
The DNA here is from genome assembly GCA_036023115.1 of Brasenia schreberi. Lineage (NCBI taxonomy): Eukaryota > Viridiplantae > Streptophyta > Magnoliopsida > Nymphaeales > Cabombaceae > Brasenia > Brasenia schreberi. The sequence continues at coordinate 1,648,384 of JAYKKT010000055.1, read as the reverse complement.
GAGAAGAGAGAAAAGGGAAGAAGAAGAGGCAATCTCAATCCATTACTCTCCTGCGAATTTCATCTCCTATCTCCTTCCGCGCGGTCAAAATGGATGCCGCGCGCCCTTTGTTAATAGGGAGTATCGTGATCTTGCTGTTTTCGACGGTCGGAACGGCAGATTCCTTCTCGCCGGCCGATAGGTTCCACCGATCCGCGTTGAATGTTATATTGGTAACGAAATCTTTCGACATTGTAGTTTGATTTGTAGAACTTTTGGTTTTTGGAATTTTTGACGGAGTGTCTTTAACTTTCAGGATTTGAAGGAGGTGATAGCGAAGAAATTGGGGGTGAAGTCGGAGGAATTGAGGATCGTTGACTACGAGTTTGAGGATTCTCTTATCGGGCAATCGGCAGCTTACGAGTTCGACTTGGAGGTGGATCGGAAGGTTTTGCCGTTGAAGATCTTGGAGGATGTGAAGAATTGGAGATCCCTGGATTCATCGGTTGTTCCTCCGATGGATGCCGTCCTCGGGCCCTTCGATTTGTCAGGCCCGATGGAGTTGTGGATCCAGGACGGCCAGGGCATGCGCCTCTCCCTTCCAGTGAGTTTCTGCTGTTCAATCCGTGCTCTCTTTGGTATTTCTCGACATTAGTAGTTATGAAAGAAATCCAAAAGTTTTGTAGTATTGGTTACGTTCGTTAGCTGTTCAAATTCTTTGGAATTCAAGAGTTTATTCAATTCTTGTGAAGAGTCGAATGTATTCAAGAATTTGTTCAAGTTTTGCACGATCTCTCTTTTGAGCCTTTTGCGAAGCAAAGCTGATCGTCAAATCTTTGAAGGATCTGGTTTTCTTTGAAACTTTGTGATTTATTTTTAACGGCCTTGATTCGTTGCAGCACGACGTGGACGCGGGAGAGGTGAAGAAGGTGATCTTATCGGATGGCGCGACGGTGACCGTCCGCGGAGCAAAAGCCGTCATTCTCCGGCGTCCTGTCGACCTCCCTTCGTCCCCCAATGCCACCCTCTCGTCCCTCGGCCACCATCTCCGCCACGCATCCATCTGTCATCCTCACGACGCGTCCGTTTCCCTTCGCATCGTCGGCCCTTCCGCCCTTACTGTATCTCCGGCCAGTACCACCACCACTTCCGCGACTCCTCCCGCCGGTAAAACTCCTCCAGCACCGATAAACCGCCTTAAAGTCAAGCGCCTAGGTCCCGGCCAGCTTCAGCTCTCTTCTCCTACGTCGCAGGTCGCGACCGAGACGCCGAGATCTCTTCCGGTAACGGGTATCGTGCCGATAGGAATATGGCCGCTGACTTCCCTCAACGCTTCCGACCCCAAGCTCGCCGTCTTCCAACAGATTCTGACGAACGCCATCAGTGCTTCCGGTAAACCCAATGGCTCTCCTTCGCCGTCGGTAAGATTGACGCGTGCGGAGACATCCATCCAGACTTTCGTGAAGATGACATTCGTTGTTGAATGGAGCCTGGACGTCGCAGCGGACGATGCAGCGTGGAAGGAGATTCCGGCGTGGTGGACGCGGCCGAAGGTGTCGAGGATGCACTTCGAAGCGGTGGCAAGGTTGGAGGGGGACGTGCTGAGGGCGGAGATGCTGAATCAGGTGCAGCCTTACGTTCTTGTCAATTCGAGTTCGGAAGCGGCGCTGCTTGGGAATGAGACGAAGCCGGTGAGGCTGGAGCTGTTGCCGATGTTCCCTCCCTCGCTCTTCATCCTGTGAGTCGCTTTCCTTTTTGCGTTTTCGATCCGCTCCCTTCTTTCCTTCGTGTTGTACAGTGAACCGAAGGAATATTGAGGGACGGGCTGTAACATTGTTTTCTGCTTTGAACGCTTGGTTAATTACTATTCGACCAAGACAATTTGAGTTCGACTAGGACGAAGTTGCGAAACGTAGGCAACAAGGTGTAATTATATATATGTATGCAACCAATTGCTGGTGACTGGTAAATGTGTGTGTGTAGTGGGGGGGGGGGGGGGCGTCAAAGAACCAATGGAAACCAGTGCTTTGGGTTGCAATCGTTCTTTCCTTTGTGCTTTGGGCTGTAACATTTTTGTAATTTTTTTTGTTGATCATTCTTGATTTCTTTTTGACTTTTTTTCCAATTTTTATCTCAATTTAAATATAAATCTCACAAAAAAAAATCAATAAAAGATAGAGCCCTAACTCATCATTCATAACTAACATTTCTCATGAGTAAAGAAATCGTCGACTGATGACAGACGTGTTTAAGACTCTATTTTACTTACAGAACAAAGGTTATTTGAGGAGCCATGTAAGTACATCTTTATCCTAAAGATGACGCGAACAATCGATGATGGATTTTGTTTAAAGTGAGTTATATTAAAAATGATAGTCACAAGATGACGCGAACTATCGATGATGGATTTTGTTTAAAGTGAGTTATATTAGAAATGATAGTCACATTGCTAGTTGAAGGTTGACGTGTTGTTTGAAGGATGACGCATAGTGAAAGAGAAGGAAAAATAAAAAATAGATAGTTTCGAAGAAATGATTAAAAAAATATAAAACAAATAGTTTGGAAGAAATGATTAAAAACAACAACAACCAAGCCTTTTCTTATATTAAAAATATATATTTAATAAAAAAGAGTGTATGAGAATTATAAAGCACCTCACTATTATAGTCTATTATAATTTGAAACCTATTTGGCTTAATTACAGTTCATTTTGGTTTCTCAAAATTGAGGACTAATAGTCTAATGTTTGGTTTAAAGTTGAGCCTAGTGGTGTTCCTGGTTCGGTATGTTTCGGTTTAGGGCTCAATCTCAAAACAGGCCATTATTCTTGATTCTTAGTTTTTGGAGGATCAAACCAAAATGCATTGTGGTCAGAACAGAACCAAACCGAATTAACTCTGATTTGGGTCGGTTCTAACCACTATTTTATTTATTTTAGGATTTAGATAAGTACAAAATATCATGTCATCATATTATTTTGGATCAACTCCTCGGATTTTAAATATATAAAGTTATAAAACTCATATATATATATATATATATATATATATATATATATATATGTATGTATATATATACCTATCATGATTTATGTATATAAAAGTATAATAGAGACCATCCCGTACATACGCTTCCTCATCACCATTCATTCATTCTTAACGGACGATCGGAACAGCATAAACTTATTATATATATTTCTTATGGTTCGGTTTTAAAATTGAAACTATGAACTGAACCACCACAGTTTCTCCATGATAGATTGGTTCGGTTCCCGCAGTTCCTTGACACCCCCTGGTTGAGCCCGAAAGACCCACCCAACTCTGACGAACTTACTTTGCCATACAGTCGGCAATAAGTTTGGTTGAGTACAAAGTAATTGTGAAAGTTGGAATTTCTATTAACTAAACGATGACGACCAACATGAATGCCCACTCTGAGTATGGAACTTATGATCATCAATTTGTGGTTAGGAGAGCTCTCTGTGAGTCCCCATGATACAATCGGGGGCTTCTTTTTTGGTATTTATTTATTGATCATGAATTGTATGAAGTGTGTTGTTTATTTTATGAATTTTGTGCCAATCCCGGCGTACGTCGGGCGACCGAACCTGTCCAGAGATTCCATGGTTGCATATGGCTTCCATTGTCTGCTGCACCATCAACACTCGTCATCATTCACAAGCAAGCCACGCTTCCTCTCCGCGTCTCAAGATATAGAGAAGCACGCTTGCTTTCACAGTTCCATCCAGTCATACGTCTTATCACTCTCCCCAATACACGTACGGAAAGAGAAGAAGCAGCAGCAGCATGTCATTCAGCAGCTGAGTTATGAGAGACCTCACTGTATTGCACGGTGCACTTCCAGAGTATTACTGAGTGCCAACTATTCTTATCCAATTGAAGAACTATTCCTCAACTTTGATATAGACATTTGCTGTAAGTTGTTGAGATTAAGTGGGAAGGGAACAATGTTCATGGCTGTGAGCCTGTAAATGGATCGGCCAACGTACAAGACAAAACCGAAATGTGAGCTTGTTCATTAAAGTTAGAACTCAGGGTTATCTGTTTACGGTTACTGTTGAACCATTGGTCCCGGCTCACAAGTTGAAAAGGTCATGAGTTCAATACCATGGACATGCATGACCTAGCCATTGTAACAGAAGAAGAAGAAGAAAAAACACTACCAATTTGGTGAATGACCAGCCATTGAAAAATTTAGGCTAAAGTTGCCTAAAGGTGAGGTTCTGATGTTTATGAGATGGGATCAAAGATCAAAGTCTCCATCCCCATTCTCATTTCAGAATCCTATCCACGTCTCCATCGTCATTCTTAGAACCAAAAAAACCTTTCATCTCCTTTCTCGTATCTCTTCAAGAAAAAGAGGGATGGTCAAACACATGCTATTGAAGTTAGCTTTTATATATGAAATGAAACTCTAAGTTTATGTAAAATGTATTTAAATTTATTACGAATGAATTGTGGAGAATGATGATGAGTTCATCGATTCAAAAAAGAAATAGCACTTTCTTTTATTTATTTCTTTTGATAATTTATTGTATTTTTAGATGAACTCAACTTTCTAGAATTAATGAAAGAAGGGGTCAAAGTCGAGGTCGCGGGGCATAGGGGATTACCTTGCTCTTCTCATCCCCTTCCTGTTTTGACTCTCCAAATCCATTCTTTTCGGAGTCCAAATCCATCTTTTCGGAGTGGGTTCCCCCCTGAAGAACAAGGAATCCCCTCCCTATAAGTTATTTTTCAAGATTATAAATAAAATTTATTGCATAAAAAGCATGCTTCCTACTTCCATGCCTCAAGAATATAACTGCTGAACAAGAGTTACTCAAGTTTGGCTCATCACACATTAGGTCGTCTGTCCCGGGACAAACATAAATGGAAGGTGAGACTCTAGCTAGATGAGCTCAACTCCATCTCCTTGTTAAAGTTAATTATGTAACTATTTTTCGTATATGATGAGTAAAAAACTTTATTTTACTAGTATATCAAAATTACATTTGTTTTTGCATAGAGTTTTCTATAAAATTGAAAGGTTTGACTCTTTAATTATATTATATATATTCAAAGAATCCATATCGTATTCCATTTAGTATGGAAAGGGCTTAGTTTTTGGTTATATATATATATATATATATATATATATATATACGAAAATGTTTAATAAACTTGTCATCTTATATACTTATTATATTCTTTAAAATCTTGATGATTGAGTTCAAAAGTGCAAAAGCAGAATTGTGCATGTACATTTTGCTTATGAGTACAACCATTTGTATTAAGATTCTCAGAGATACACGCATATAAAATGGTAAGAATATAAAACTCACCCTACATATAAAGTATAAGTATATATGTAATTGGACGTTGCCTCCTTGCAATACATCGTTATGTTCGGTCTTTACTTTTGGAGAGCACGCATGCAATAAGGGTGTCATTTAGTTTTTTACAAATATTCTTGTAATTTTATAAATTATATTTATGCTTTAAAAAATAAAATATATATACACATATATAGGTATATATATATAAAGAAAGAAAGAGGGAGTAGTGATATATGCACAAAATTCATTCTTGTTCAAATCTACTCTATTGTCTTAACCGTTCTATTCTTAAAATGAACAATTAAAGTGTAAGTAAAAAAATATTTAATACACATTATGTATTAAATATAAAGTCAAAAGTATTGATGATACTTTTAATTTAAATTTTTATCATTGATCATATTAATCAAAGGACAAAGATGTTTAAGTAAATTTGAGTATGGGTAGGATTTCAACATTTACTATTACCTATAGAGAGGGATAATGATCGGCGTTCATACCCATTCTCACTTAAAGATCTCTACAATTCGATCAATGCAATCAACAATGTAGATCTGAATTATGTATAAAAATACAACAGTACAATTTACTTTTAAAATTTAAATCTCTATCGTGAATCCCATTAATTGAACAATAAAAATGTTAGAGTGAATTGAACATATGCCACATATATATAGTAAAAATAATAAATACATAATATCTTTCGATGTATAATCTTTTTATATTTGTGTAATCATGTGCATCTATCATAAGTAATTCAAATCTCTATCATTGATATTAAATATTGAACCAATGCAAGATCAAACAATTTAAAGTTCATGCAATTCTCCCCCTCTTTATATATATATATATATATATATATATATATATATATATATATATATAGAGAGAGAGAGAGAGAGAGAGAGAGAGAGAGAGAGAGAGAGAGAAAGAAATTGGGTCCTACCGCGCAGGAGAAGGCATTGGCGTCTAACGAGTTGAACCGGAGTAACCCTAGTAACAGCCCTATATGGAATATACATAATTATTGCAAGGTGCTCTTCGGACAAGGTTAAGGGATCGTCCTTCTTTCACGTCAATTATTGCAAGTAGCTTACATTGTGAGAAGCAATGAACAACCTCCTTATGTGGAGATGACAATGAGCAACACCAAATGCAATAAACTCCAGAAACAAATCACACACTAACCGTGGGCTATTATGGTTGAGACGAAAGACAGGCATTGATCAAACCGTAGACCATGCTCACGACGACACACGGCTTAACCATGGGCTATGCTCTTGTTAACTCCCCCTTCCTCTCTTTATATATATATAGGGAAAAAAGAGTGGAGAAAAATCTCTTTAATTAAGTAGATCCTTTAACAATTTTAATTTGCAAAGAGCAAAACTATTTTAGAGAGAGAGAGATGACAATGAAAGATGTGACACCACTAAAGGGGCAATGAACCAAGTTGGGGGACAAAAGGGCCGAAAGTGACCGTTTTGACTCCATTTGTGAAGCCTGCAGTCTAGACAAGGTAAAAGACGAGCAAGATTATTCAAAGAATAAACCAGATCAACCTTATATACAGCTTGTGGCTCATCTTGTTCAATATGTTTCATAGTAAATTTTCTTGCTAGTTGCAGAGTAAAGGGCTGATCAACGAGCCAAACTGGCTTCGGTTTGGTTCGGTTCGATTGGATTCTTGATTTGCTCATTCGTGTTTCATTCATGATCTAATGGGTACCAAACTCGAGCTAACTCATTAAACTACATGAACAACGGATTATTCAGTTTTACTCAGATTAACTCAGTTAAATTACGTTAGAAACTATGTTAATACAACAAATTTAGTGGGTATAATGTTGTTAAATGATCAAATCTTTCAAAAGAGATAGATGTATGAAGAAATATAATTTTGACTTAATTTTCTAATCAAGATAGTAAATTTTCTTATAAAAAAAACTGTTAAAAGCTTCAGTAGCATCTCAAGTTTTGCTCGATCTAACTTGGCTTGTATACGTTTCATATTTATCTGGGCTCAAGTGAGGTTTAATGAAAATAACCAGTGCACCGAGAGTATTAGCTTAACGGCAGGGCGTTCTAGCACCATTACTGCTGGTGGGGAGTTCAACTCGCAGAGGGCACATGTGTGTTAGGGTTCGGCCTCCTCTTGTAACAAAAAAAAAGACCAGTTCCTTATACAGATCTTGTTGATAAATTTTTTATGCAAACATTAATATATGGGTCTGTCTCCTTATAATTTAGCGTTATGTCAACTTATGCACCACAATTATGCCAATCTTAACCAGTTAAAAAAAACTTTCGACGATGAGGCAAAGTTCTGTTTGGTAAAATTCCGGTGAGATAGTTCATATAATCTTGAAAAACTTGAACTCACCTGTATAGTTGTCTTGGATTCAGTCGACTTCTAGGTGTGGTGGCGGGCATGGTGGCCGCCTCACCTCACCAGGGTAGGTCTGCCGCCGGACACGCAGTAGAGGGATTTGATATCCATGGGCCAGTTCTAATCTAAATACCAGATCTAAGAATTGAATGGAGAAAACCTAGAACTAGAATCGGTTTTGTATTGATGTGCGTTAATCAAGCAAAGGACTCGGCAATCAACGCAAAAGTCCAAACTATGAAATGAAATGCTAGATTTTTCGAGCTTAGGCAATACTAGATCTTCTTCACCATGGTCAAATCTTTATTCATGTTTAATTGAACATCATATTTTTTATGTATACATTTAAGCTGGGCTAGGCAAGACTATAACTAGGATAATTAAGAAAAGATGGGAAAGAAGTTAACATTTTCGTTGATGCCGGCTGGTGTTTTCTCTTATATATATCTATATATATATATATATATATATATATATATATATATATATATATATATATATATATATATATATAAGAGAGAGAGAGGTGTTGTCTTTTGATAAATAATTTTGCATAAACGTTCACTTCATTTAATTGAGATTAGAATTAAAAATTAAAAAGTATAATCATACTATTATGGTTTGTGCATATGTATTAAATGTTTTTAGTCTTATCACCTCAAGTGTGCATATCAAAGTTAGAATAAAAGATATTATACATTTACCAAACATGATCTTACATGTTATTTACACATGCCTAACCATTACTCTTCCATAACATGAGTATACTTTTGAAAGTTATAAATATATTTAAAAATGATGAATAACAACCTTATTATATTTATCTCACAAAAAAGTAATGATCGAGTATAAGTGAGCAAGATCTAGTCACTTATATATATATAGAAAGAGAGAGGATAACCTTCCGTTCGATCACTCATACGGTGGTAATCAAGGCACCCATCTTGCGTCGATTGCATGCCAATATTGATGGGTACGAACGGTGCAAATTATTTAATAGAGTTTGCCATGAGAGGGTATCTAGTAACTCTCATTTTTAATTTATAAGGTACCATCTCGCGTCAATTGCGTGTCGATATTAATAGCTATGGATGGCGTAAATCGTCTAGTAGAGTCTAGCATCAGAGGGTGTCTAGTAACTCTCAGTTTATATATATATGTTTGTGAAAACCAAATCTTCCCATGATGTTGTCCACTCATGTTCAACTATTACTTCTTATACCATTGAAAAACATTGGTTGAGTATAATCGAGCAAGATTTAAAAATCCAAATCTTCCCATGATGTTGTCCACTCATGTTCAACTATTACTTCTTATACCATTGAAAAACATTGGTTGAGTATAATCGAGCAAGATTTAATCACTTATATATATATATATATATATACACGTGTGTGTGAAAACATGATTTTGTTCACTAATTATGTTCACGCATGCTTGATCATTATTTTTTGATGACATAATCATAATTTTAAAGGTTGTAAATATATTAAAAAATGAAGAACAATTATTTTATTATACTCATATCATTAAAAAGCAATGATCGAGCTTAAGTGAACATAATCTCTCTTTCTATATATATATATATATATATATATATATATGTGTGTGTGTGTGTGTGTGTGTGTGTGCGCGTGGGCACTAACTTGGATTTAAACCATAAGCTATAGATATTTTATATTTTCTAAGTTTTGGGAGGGGGAGGATGGCCTAGCTTAGATGAATATAGATTTAGCATGGGGTTATAAAAACATATGTATATTTTTCTTTTTTAATTCAAGTCTCCAACATTATTATTATTATATATTATATGTATAAGTGGGTTTTAAGAATGTGTTTGATTCATGTTGCTAGGACCTTGGTACTAGAACTATGTCCTCAGATCTACATGGGCTAGTAACTACGGTTTTGCGATTGATTCATGAGTAATAATAATGCTTGAATTTTGTGAGGCAAAATGGAATGCGAGGAAAAAGAGGCATTTAGGTTTTCATGAAAAATCTCAATCCGATTCTTATGACCTATCTCTCCTTTGGCGTCAAAGTTTTTAAGACAAATCGAACCCAAACCTTATAGAATTAGGGTTGTATGTTAGCAATAGGTTTTGCGTTTGATGCACAACTAAACTTAAAATTAGTACCAAAAGTCGAGTTTTTCACGAACCTTACACCAAACATATCTTAAGAGTAAAATGAGTGACTCAGAGAACTGATCAGTATTGCATTGAACGGTATTTTTAGAAATTCTATTCAAATTACAAATTTTATAGATCCACCAGCAACCATTCTTCTACAATCAAAGTCCTTTCAATTAGAGTAACCCCACTTAGGGTTGAATCTTCATATTTATCACCACAGTAAGTAAATTTATTTAGCTAATTCACATTGAAACCGATATGATTAAAAACTATAGGATCTCGTCCTAATCATTTCTTGTTAAGGCCTTTCGGAGGGCGTGGTTGTATCGAACGTGTCTTTCATTTGATATGTAAGATGGTGTTAGGCGGACTCCTACCGATAAAGGTTCAAATATTAATCTTCTATTTTTTTCTTCTTTTTGGTTGCAAGAACAGGTCGAAACCCTAACACGGACACTCACACATGCATCCTCTGAAAGTCGAACATTAATATTGTGTGTGATTGAAGATGGGATAAAGCGTTAAAAGAGGTTTTACAAAAGCCTGACCTCTGGCTCAGCCAAGCCCAATTTGGATAATTGAGACAAAGCTACATGGTCCCCCAAAAGCCAAATGAGAAGCTTTAAAAAAAAGAAGAAATATTATGCAGTAATAAAACAAAGAGACACTTATTCCCTCAAGGTCTCGAGTTCAAAAATAAAACAAAGAGACACTTATTCCCTCAAGGTCTGGAGTTCGAATCTTGTGAATGGAGTAAACCAGTGTGAAAGAGCTTTAGCCCCAACCTAGCTCGCATCAATTAGTTAAGGTCCTTTGTGCTTCGAGATATGGTGGTTTGTTTCACAAGAAGAAAAAGAGACACGACACGACACGACTTCTAGTCACCACGGTTTTATCTGATAATAACGATTTCTTAAAAAATCAGGATACTAAACAAAATATCCAACAAAAACCGGTTTTCGTCGGAAAATTTTAGACGAGATGGTGGTCACATTCACAACAAACACTAACCAAACATACTTGTTAAAAAATGATAGAAATAGTTCATGGGAAGAGTTTGATTTCAATCAACCCGCCCGCTTTAGTCTAAAGTCTTTACATTAACCTTTCTCAATTGTTTATATATATTAAAAAATAAATAAAATAAGATAAAGCCCTCCCTCCCCTCTGCTTCTCAAGTTCCGGCAGACAATAAAGCCCCCTCCCCCTCCCTCTCTCTCTCTCTCTACCCACTTCTCTTCCTCTTCTTCTGCTTCTCTATCTCTGTGTGTGTGTGTGTTGGGGGTGTTTCCTCTTCTTCTGCTTCTCTATCTCTGTGTGTGTGTGTGTGTGTGTGTGTTGGGGGTGAAGATGAGAACGTGGTTTGGCTTCTTCCTTCTCTCATTAATATGCTGCGCTTTCCGGCAGATCGTGACCGTGGAATGTGGGGACGATATTCACCTGCTGGCGGTGAAGGCGACCATTTCCGACCCTAGTGGCTGCCTCGACTCCTGGAACGCTTCCAGTAACTACTGCAGGTGGCCGGGCGTTGGCTGTGATTTTCTTGGTCGTGTTGTCTCCCTTGATATCTCGGGCATGAACCTCACGGGCACCCTTCTGCCGGAGATTGGCAGCCTTCGCTTTCTCGTCAACCTCTCCGTCGCGGCCAACCACTTCTCCGGATCAATCCCGGCTGAGATATCGCAGATTTCTGGGCTACGCTACCTCAATCTGTCGAACAACGTTTTTAATGGCAGTTTTCCGGCGAACTTCTCTCGGCTCATCCGCCTAGAGGTGCTCGATTTGTATAACAACAACCTTACCGGGATGTTGCCGATGGAAGTGACGGCGATGCCGAATCTGAGGCATTTACATCTCGGTGGAAACTTCTTCTCCGGCAATATCCCGCAGGAGTACGGACGGTGGGAGAATCTGGAATACTTGGCGATCTCCGGCAACGAGCTCAGTGGGTCGATCCCGCCGGAAATCGGAAACCTGAGACGGCTGCAGCATCTGTACCTCGGTTACTACAATACCTACCAGGGAGGCATTCCACCGGAAATCGGCCACTTGACGGAGCTGGTTCGGATCGATATGGCAAGCTGCAACCTCTCCGGCACCATCCCTCCAGAGCTCGGAAATCTCCGGCAGCTTGACACACTCTTCCTGCAGGTGAACGCTCTCACTGGCCCGATACCTCCCGAGTTAGGGGAGCTCAGCAGCCTGAAATCCATGGATCTCTCCAACAACATGCTCTCTGGCGAGATCCCCGCGGAGTTTGGCGAGTTACGTAACTTGACACTTCTCAATCTCTTCAGAAACAGGCTCCACGGATCCATTCCGAGCTTTATCGGCGACTCGCCGGGGTTAGAGGTGCTGCAACTATGGGAGAACAACTTTACCGGGGGCATTCCTCTGCAACTAGGGAAAACGGGCAGCCTCGTTCTTCTGGATCTCTCCTCCAATCGACTCACAGGAAACATCCCGCCAGATCTCTGCGCCGGCGGGAAGCTGCAGACACTCATAACTCTGGAAAACGGTCTCTTCGGCCCAATCCCCGAATCGCTTGGGAAATGTGAGTCTCTGAGCCGAATCCGGATGGGGGAGAATTACCTCAATGGCTCGATTCCAGCAGGTCTTCTCCGGCTACCGAATTTGGTTCAGGTGGAGCTCCAGGACAACTACCTGACTGGAAACCTCCCGGAGATGCCGTTGATTTCGGAAAATCTTGGCCAGCTATCGCTTTCAAACAACCGCCTCTCCGGGCCCCTTCCTCCTTCCATCGGCAACTTCTCCGGCGTCCAGAAGCTTCTCCTCAATGGTAACTCTTTCTCCGGCAGTATTCCGGCGACTATCGGGCGATTGCAGCAGCTCTCCAAGCTCGACTTCAGCAACAACAAGCTCTCTGGCGGAATTCCACCAGAGATCAGCCGGTGTAAGCTTCTTACTGTTGTCGACCTCAGTCAGAATGAGCTCACTGGCCGGATTCCGATCGAGATCACCGAAATGCGCATTCTGAACTACCTCAACATATCCAAAAACCATCTCTCCGGTGACATCCCGGAATCCTTCTCGTCGATGCAGAGCTTAACATCCGTAGATTTCTCCTACAACAATTTCTCCGGGTTAGTTCCGGCAACTGGCCAGTTCAGCTACTTCAACGCGAGCTCTTTTGTGGGGAATGCCGGTCTCTGTGGGCCTTACTTAGGTAAATGTAAATCCGACGGCTCTACGCCGACTTCTACCCGTGTCAGGGGCCCTCTTTCTGCCACAACGAAACTCATATTGGTCATCGGCCTTCTCCTTTGTTCCATCATTTTCGCCGTTGCCGCCATTATCAAGGCGAAATCCCTTCGGAAATCCTCCGTCGCTCGATCGTGGAAGCTCACCGCATTCCAGCGGCTGGATTTCAGCTCCGACGATGTTCTCGGCTGCCTGAAAGAGGAAAACATCATAGGAAAAGGAGGTGCCGGCATAGTCTACAAAGGTGTGATGCCGAACGGTGAAGAAGTCGCCGTGAAGCGGCTTCCGGTGATGAGCCGGAATTCCACCCACGACCACGGATTCAACGCCGAGATACAAACTCTCGGCCGGATCCGCCATCGTCATATTGTTCGTTTGCTCGGATTCTGCTCCAATCAGGAAACCAATCTGCTCGTCTACGAATACATGCCTAATGGGAGTCTTGGAGAAATGCTTCACGGCAAAAAGGGCGGCCATCTCCATTGGGACACTAGATACAAGATCGCCATTGAAGCCGCTAAAGGACTCTGCTACCTTCATCACGATTGCTCTCCTCTAATCGTTCATCGCGACGTGAAGTCCAATAACATCCTCCTGGATTCCAATTTCGAAGCGCATGTCGCCGATTTCGGCCTTGCAAAGTTTCTTCAAGATTCCGGCACGTCGGAATGTATGTCCGCCATCGCCGGATCCTACGGCTACATCGCCCCTGGTCGGTCCTCCAACTACCCCTTCTTTATCTCTCTTCTCTCGATTTCGTTTGTTTGGTATTGACTCCTTTTTCTGGTTGGTGGTGTATTTTGTCTACGATCAGAATACGCGTATACGTTGAAGGTGGACGAGAAGAGCGACGTGTACAGCTTCGGCGTGGTGCTGATGGAACTGGTAACCGGCCGGAAGCCGGTGGGTGAGTTCGGCGACGGCGTGGACATCGTTCAGTGGGTGAGAAAAATGACGGATTCCAAGAAAGAAGGGGTGTTGAAGATACTAGACAAGAGGCTACCCAGCGTTCCTCTTCATGAAGCCATGCACGTCTTCTACGTCGCAATGCTGTGCGTGGAAGAACAGAGCGTCGAGAGGCCGACGATGAGGGAAGTGGTGCAGATGCTCACTGAGGTCCCTAAAGCAACACCCAAATCGTTCGAAACCGGCAATACCCCACCGGCCGCCGGTTCGACGTCGGAGACTCCAACAACGAAAGAAACTCAGTCTTTACCGCCGGATTTGCTGATCATCTAATATGAAGTACTCATAGAATTTTCTTCGCCGGAGTTGTGTTTCTAATCCGACCTTCAGTGAAAGTTAGAAGCGGGATTAGTTCGTCTGTCTCCCTCTTTTTTTGCCTGTTGCGCTTGCTCTAATGGTGTGTACATTTTATGGGTATGAACGGTGATTGGATTGTTCAGTATCATCTGTTTTATCTTTCCTCCCTTAAATGATTGGAGCTGCTGGGGCCGGTGAATGGACGAAGTATTGACTAAAACTCGCATTTAATTCTCTCTGTTCTTTGGCCTCTATCTAGTCTTCAATTACCGAGAAAGAAAAATGGTTGCTGTTGTTCACATCTTCGCTGCTTTGAAATGAATGTGTGAGGTGTATCTATCCAATTTCGTCCATCTCGCCAGCGTAACCGGCCGGGGTTAAGGCATCGGTTTTGGTGGTGCTTGTGACTCCGAGTCGTCTCTCTCGCCGGTGTTTGGTTGCCAGAGTGGCGTCACGTGCTTGCTTGTGAAGCCCTAGGGTGCAGATCTGGTGGGGTCCACACTCACATGCGTGTCTCTTGGCTGGCACGTGTGAGGAGATGATGAGACCCATGTAAGTTGCAGCTCGATTACTCGCAAGCACAACATTGCTTGTGGATCATATAATAACGGTTTTCCGTTGTTTTAGTTCTTCATTTCTTAATATATATAATATAAGTAGTGATAAATACTCATCCCTGCTCAAATATACTATTTAATTGACATGATCTAGAGATTTGAATTATAAAAAATTGAATTAAAAGATTCTTATGTTTTATATTTTGTATTTACTGTTATTATTTATATTAAATATTCTTTTTTATGACTTCAATGGTTCATCTCATTATTGAAATGATAAACTAGCTTTGTACATAAACAAGATTAGACAGTGTGAATATTTATCACTTGTCTCTCTATATCTATGAGATCAAGCTCCGTGTTCAACTCATGAGCCTAATCAAGATTTACACTACAAAGTTTATTTATTTTCAATGGTTGGTAAAAATAAATGGCGTATACTTATTAATTCATGAACTTTTTAAGTTCAAGCTAACTCACGAGCTAAATCAAGTTTGACGGGATTCGAGACCTTGATTGCATTGAACTCAAATGTACCCAACTATCGGAGCTGAAGCTGTTTGGAGTTAAGCTCAACCGTACTCGTGCTCGAGCTCGAGCTCTGGTACAACGTTTTCTTAACAAGTCACATTAAGCTTGCCTCTACTAACATCGACTCAGCTCTATTACATCCTTCTTAATATAAATAAATAATATATTAATAATATGGATTATATAAAGGAGGGTTCACTAAAATAGTGTACGTGTCAGAGTTGGGACACGCGATATCTAGAATGTCCCTTACTCCAAGATTTTCATAAAGAAAAAGAGACTCGATATGAATAAACAACATATGCCTTTGGAAACGGTGCTGCATTATTTATTCCGGGCAGTTCCTCCCGCTTGCTTGTCAATTCCCTTTCGATCTCTTCACTGTCCAGCAGACGAAGCAAACGCAGAAAAAGGGCCACAGCCTCGGGTTCTTCGGCCGGAATACGGTGGATCCTAATGAATCATCTTCACAATTGAAATGCTAAAGCTAAAGAGGATTCATGTTTGCTTGATGGGTAGTCAGGGTTTTGGCTTTTACAAATCCCAAGAGGGTCACAGCCTCGGGTGCTTCGGCCGGAATCCGGTGGATCCTCACCATTAATAAAGAAAAAGAAAATCTTGATAGTATTGAAAGGAGGGGAGAGGAGGCAATACTGCTACTTTGACTAACACACACACACACACACACACACATATATATATATATATATATATATATATATATATATATATATAGAGAGAGAGAGAGAGAGAGAGAGAGAGAGAGAGAGAAGACTGTGAGTTTATGTGTGATCCATCATTGAAAGTGATGATGGAACTTGAAAAGAAGCGTGGAGGAGGAAGGGAATCATTGAGGCTACCGGTTCCAAAAGAAAAGAGTTGAAAGGTGACAAAAGAGATGGGAGGAAAAGTGGGTGGGGCATGCAAATGCAATGCTTGTTTCTCCTGTATGTTGAAAATTTGAAAGACCATCGTAGTGTAAAAGGGGGGAGTTTTATTTTAACGAGCTTTGGATTCTCTTAGCATTCCCAATTGAAGTGAAAGAATGCCTTGAGTGAATGCACGTAGGATGCTCGCACCTGCCATGGTTAAGGCGTCGATGGGTTGGACCCGGCTATGGAAGGGACAGCAATGGGGGTGTGGGGCGGGGCGGGGCGGGTGCGGGTTTCACACTACCCACACCTACCCTGTATTGAAAAGCTCATATTAGACACCGCTTGGCCAGGTCCCATAGGTCTTGGGATCAAAAGGAAGGGAAGGCAATGGGGTGAGCTGGGGTGGGGCGGGTTTTCACACTACCCGCATCTTCTCCATATTAAAAACTTCATAATAGACGCAGCCCTTCCCCGTCTTCTATCAAGCCCTGCACCCACCTTACATCCATCCTATTATAACGTGTACTGCTCTATTTCACAAGTTATATTCAATTAATATCATATTTACATAAAACATGCAATTAATATATTATATATTATATTTATATATATAGAAAGCAAGGGAGAGATAGCAATATATGCTCAAATTTATTTAAATATCTTCATCGTTTCATTGATGTGATCAATAATAAAGATTTAAATTTAAAAAGCATAATGTATTATTATACATTCTATACTTTACATTGAGTGGATTTAAGTATGAACGGGATTGAGTTATACTAATCTCTCTCTATATGTGTGTGTGTGCATGCATGTGTGTATGTGTGTAAGGCGAACTTGGTTTACCCTAAACCCAACATGCCCTAGGTCTTGTTCTGTCTTGCAATCGGGCTGGTTTTCTGCCTTAACAACCAATATCATATAGGGCCAGGTGGGTAAGTATTGCCATCCCCTAGGTTACGGCTCGGACAGGTTAAGGTCTTGATCTCACTTTGAGATGCTACCAGCAAATTCTATCATGAAAAAAAAGATCTAATTCATATTTAAAAAATAGGCAGTGTGGCGAGCAATAGCTCACTTGGTTAGGGGGTCGGCTCACAAGTAAACGTCTTGAGTTCAATATCTGAGCCATGCATATGGCAACAACTACATATATTCTATTGGTTATTAAGCTCTATCTTATGCATTATACGTATTAACATTTATTATAAAAAGTTAGACATCACCTTATCATCTACTATTTTAAAGTGTTCATCTACATATTCGAGAGCTCCATTAGTCATGTGTCCAAACAAATCATCATCTTCTTTAAGTGTGCCTCTTACAATTGGTTAATTGAATTGCTTTGTGTCTCAAGTTTTACTAGTACAAAATTGATTTTTTGAGACTAATAATGAAATAATTCAAAAGTTAAATCTATTGAGAAATAATTTTGAGAGTTTTAACGGTCAAAAAGCTCGAACCGGATCGATTGCCGTCCTTGTGACATTCCTTATACCGGTGATTACAAGAAAAAAAAGGTCTCTCATTTTATCTTCTTAATACCTTTTTCTTTAATTAACTATATTTAGTAGCGGACCCAAGAATTGTTTTTGGGGTAAGGCATATTTGTATTTTGGGTGAGCTGCACTTGTATTTCACTTTTACGAACCACTTATACTTTCCTATATACAATAACAAACGCAAGATTTTTTCACACATTTCGGTAAAACGCATGACTCACATCGTCCTAAAATTGATCCGCCCATAACTATATTCAATTTTAATTATATAGCCAACCATACACCTCAATATATGCAAAAGTATTTATCAGGCTGTCATATTTCCAACAGATAAAGGGAAATTATAGTCACATAAAGTCAAATTGATTAAAGCTAGAATGCAACAAAGATATTTTTACGCCCTAATTGTCAGAAAAGATAAAAGGTTAAAGCTAGATGACACTCACATAAGAAGTGGATTGCATCTTGAAGTTACGTCCTTTCTCTTTCATTCATGAGCTGGACTCTGGACTCATCCATTCATGAGGTGGACATTACGTAGTAAAATAAGTTTCATAACCCACCTGCATTTCTTTTAATCATCTGTCATTATCTTATGTCATACACACATTTAACTACCAAAAGTAAAATCATATCTTATTTTATTTTCTTTATGTGTGTACACAAGCATACACATGCACACACACACACACACACACACTATATATATATATATATATATATATATAAAGTTGTAAATGCGCATATCCATCTATGCACAAATCCACTTAAACATCGTCACTGTTTGATTGACATTATTCACAATAGAGATTTGAATTTTAAAAAAATGAAAGTATAATATTATATGAATTGGAGTAATGATATGGAGTAAACATATTCGATTCACACGATAAAAAATGAATATTTGAATTTTAAAAAATGAAAAGTAAATTGTATATGAATTGGGGTAATGATCCAACTTTTGAACGTATATTACATGCTTCGAGTGTTGAATTTCTGGTTCACCTCTTCTTGCTAAAAAGAAGTATGATTTTTTTTCTTTTCCTTTTACCTTTTGATAAACAGCATTTCATGATTTCGCTAAAGTAAAAGGTCCGCCATTTATTGTGCTCAGAGCCATTAGCAACACTGGAAAAAGATGACATTCAAATAGTGACTCGTAATTCTGCATCAGTCATGCAGTTAAAGCTTCCAACAATCAAATTGCAATTGATTCTCGGATCTTTTTTGGTGGGTCACACATACACAGAGATTAAAGGCATCCATGATAGGAAATACTCGAATCTTTGGTGGGTCAGAGAGAGAGAGAGAGAGATGGATTAAAGGCATACATGATAGGTAATTTTAATTTGGCTTTGTTGTGATTCAAATCGCATTGTCATCTAATGGAGCAATTTGCTCAAAAGCAAAACTGGCGAAAGCTGATTTTCGTATTATCAAATCATTTCCTTTTCTTTCCCATACTTTTCATATGCTCATACCAAATGGTTAGTGACAAACTATTATTTCTTTACATCTAATCAATGGAAAAGTGTCATTTTCCTGGGAAACCAAAAGTTTTAAGAAAAGTGAATACTTTTCCCAGATTTTCATTTTCTAAAGCAATAAGCTAAGGGAGAAAAACCCTTGTGCAGTAAATAGGGGCAAAGCCCTGAGCCCAGGCGAGCAGTAACTGAACTATCTGCTCACGAGTTGAAGGTCGTGAGTACAAAACCCGGGGAGTGTATTTGGCTTCGGCTTCCTCTTGTACCAAAAAGGAAAAGAGTTATGCTGCAAGACCGGCAGTTGCGGATCTAGAAATTTTTTCAGGGTGAGGCGAATAGACATGAGAACTGTTTAGATTGGATAAGATTATACATTAATGGTTCAAACCATTTTTCGTTGGTTTTTCAAATTTTGGCTTTGGCTGGTGCCTACTTTGGCACGAGAAACCCCATTGGGGTGCTCAACAAGTTCCAAAGGCTCAACTCAAGTAGTGAGTTGGTAGTTGACTTCATAATCAAGTAAAAAGCAAGATTTGTACGGCAAGTTAAAAATCACGAGAATAAGATTACACATTATACACTTTTTCGTTGGTTTTTCAAATTTTGGATAGTTTTGCAAATTTTGGCTTTGGATGCTGCCTACTTTGGCATGAGAAACTTCACTGCAGTGCTTAACAAGTTCCAGAAGCTCACTCTAAATGGTGAGTTGGTAGTTAACTTCATAATCAAGTAAAAAGTAAGATTTGTATCTTGATTTCATACCCGCATTTGATTATGAGATAAACTTGGCAAATAGTTCTGATTTCATAGGTCAAACCTCCACCTCTTTTATTATTTATTTGTTGCCAAGAGATACACACAAAAGGAATGAATAGATTACTTTGATACTTATTTCCCAGTTTCCCAGATGACCACCTTTCGAGTGCTTATAGTAATGGCCTCTGTATATGACCTCACAATCAATCATATGAATGTGAAGATGGCTTTCTGGCATAATGACCTCCATGAAAAAATTTATATAAACCAGAAACATTGTCGAGTTTGATGAGCTAAACATGAGCTGCTCACTAAAGTTAAAATTGTCAACATTTACATATAATTTCAAGTAGAAAAATGGTTTCTTATTTATAATTTATGGCAAAATTTAACTTTTCGTACAATTTTCTCGTAAAATTGAAAGTATTGATCATTCAATGACATCAATATATACCAATTATTTGCAGGTGTAAAATATATTTCTTACAATAAAATGATTGAATTCTTAAAATACAAATTTGCATATGGTTTTTGAAAGGGTGTGGTTCTTGGTGAGCTCATTAATGGGTCAAACATGCACTTAGAATAATATCAATTAACATCATGCAACTTAAGTAAAGATTTGAAAGTCAAAAGAGTTGAAAAAAAAAATCGTCAAGATTCTTATACCTAATCCAGATGACCATGATTTACCCATAAATCTGCCCAATTGGTCTAGGTCCTGCGTGACTTCAGTTGGTCAAACGGAAAGACATCAATCAGGTTTGGAACAATATTCTAACTGGGTTTTAGGGCCCTTATTACATCCATTCTTATTTGTTCTGCCCTTATTACTGGTTCAAGATCCCCCAAGAAATCCACATAAGATCAAATCAATCTACCAAGTCAGCCACAATCTTAACAAGGATAGACTCAAGTCTCGAATTAGTTTGGCTGTGGTGAAAAGATGTGAGAAATTAGATGATAAACACTTTAAAAGAGACGGAAGAAAACTTTTAAACTCGTGAAAGGAAACCATATCTTTCTTCAGTGAAGTTAAATACTAATATAACAAGCACCGAGAGCGCTAACTCAATGCCTGGGCGCTATAGTGCCATTACTGCTGGTGGGGAGTTCGACTTACAGCAGTATGGCGGCTAAAAATCTTGCTCTATGACGACTAAAAATCCATGTAGCGAACCCCACTTAGTTTGGGAGTAGGCTTGGTTTGGTTTGCTGGATGAACAAGTTACATCCATTTCTGAAAATTTATGTTTATTTTCCAAAGACCACCGTGAGGCTGGTTCTTTAGGAAGGCATTAAATGATGATGGCAAGAACTTGGACCACAGAACGTACTACAATTCATATGCATCTCATAAATATTAGACGTATCTTTTAAATATCAGATGGCTTCATATTTATTGGCCACAATTCAACCAGAGTTGTCCATTGTTTCTTTTATTGAATAATGCCTAAAGACAGCACATGCTGCACCTGCTTCTTCTTCCTTATTCTCCATTGAATGCATCTCAAAGATTTAGTCTCTGTGGGTCTTCAATGAGGTTCAAACCAAGTTTTATCAACATTTCTTTAATGAAGGCAGGTGCCACCATCTTCCATATTAATTTCTAAAAGGCGTTGTGGGTTTCGTTGACTATCAAGAAATATATCAATTTTCAAGATCATGGACCCTCCACTGAAGCAACAAAATGATGATACAAACAGAAGAACGTTTGATTTTCTTGAAGTTAACCCGCGTAAAGAGGGGGGAAGACTCGATAATTTAGAAAAAGAAGAGAAATCAATACCATTCGTATATACTTTAGGACAATTTCCACTCCATGCATATATGATGCTAGTTCGGAACTGATTCGGCAGTTCGAGCTGGGACCGTACTGTTGGTGGAACCGGTCCCAGAACCAGGGACTCCCTGATTCATGGTTGATGGTATCTGGAAATCGGTCTGGAACCCAAATCGATGGTTTAAAACCGCTTCTAAGTATGTTTTATATATTTTTTCCAATGCTGATTATCAATAGCTCAATGTTAGGGAAGTGTTCTACCATTATGATTGGTTGGGAGTTCGTCTCCTAGAAGGTAGAAGGTGCATATGTTTCTTTCTTCAAAAAAAACAAAACAATTTTGGAACGGTTTCGAAACCCAAATCGGAACCGATCCTGGAGCGGTTCGCATGTGCACTACGTCAAGAGAAAGAAGAGAAAAAAGAACATAGTTAATGGGGTTCAGCTAAAGATGAAAATCTCGTTTTTCTTCCATGAAAAAAAAGTATTGATAATTCCAACGACAACAACAATAACTAAGCCTTTCTTTTCGAACTAGAAGGATTTCAAAAGTATTGATACATTCATATTTTTCGAAACTGCAAAAAAAAAGGAATTGTACTTTTGATACATCCGTCACTTTGGATAAGCGAGCTGGGATCAGGCTGGCTCCTACCAGAGAAGCCAACGGCATCAAACTTTTGAACTCTTATTAGAGAGCCAACACACTCTGGCGTCGAATTCCCGACCTCGTCTTAGAGAGCCAAGCACCTAGCCAGTGCGGTCCACCATTTTCTACAATTGCCTTGAACCTTCTAAAGATCTGAAATCTCTGGTTTTCAGTTCCATACTGCTCCCCAACTTCAATTCCCACCCTGACAACTATGGTTTGGTTGTCGGTCTCTTTCCACCACAGCAGAGCTGCCATTTAATGTGCCTAAACTGCAAACCTTCAGTCCTTGCAGAGCTGGTGCGCAACGAAAGTTTGGACCACAGCAATGAATTCATTAAAAATGGCATCCTCTCAAAGCCAGCTTAAGATCTGATACTAAGAAAGTCTGAAACACAGCCACACGACGTGAAACTTATGCTGCTTTCAGGCACTTGGACCATTTTGCAATGCAAGAGAGACTGCATTTAAAGGACCGTATATTAAATCTCCATAAGCAAATGTTGATGTTAGTGATTCTTCGATGTTCTATGAAGAAATGATTGAGCTTTTCGAAGGACAAGATCACGATTATCCATCTACACCAAGAAACTTCTACGAGGTTTATTTGGAGTGACTGAATATTACTAATATACTCATCATCTGTTCATGAAGAAGCTGATAACATGAATTGTATTGAGAGAGAGAGACAGAAAATCCGTGATGAAGGAAATTCCTCTGTCAATGCTGACAGCCATTTCTTTCTTTGCTTTCTCCAATCCATCCCTGATAACAGAAAGACCAAAAGAGAACTAATCAAAATCAAAGGCATCTTTGTTCCTCTGAAGACACTTTCATTACGTACTTTACGTAGAAACTTTGCATTACAATATAATCACCTGTCAAACCCCTTAGGCAAGAGGTCTTAGAGGATAGATCTCCTCAGCAGCAGCTCGTCCAAGTAGGAGTTTCGATGCAAAAAATGGTAGCACTGCCAGCTGCAATGGAACTAATAATTAGAGCTAAACTAAAATATGTAAGGGAGGCCAAAGATTAAGATGGCATGATGTGCCAAGTACCCTCGCAGAAGCAATAATGCACATTCAACATTGCCGGCGTCACCATGCAAACCCCTTAGGCAAGCTTCTGAAAATTTAGCAGCTGCATATGCCTAACAGTTTTGAAGGTCAGAATTAGCATCCATGTTACATCCAGATGGGGACAACTCAGTGACCATAAAGAAACAGAAAAAAGATGAGAAGAGAACCAAACCTCGACAGTGTAGCAGAACTGGCTCCAGCTTTTGCCTGCAATCTGAGGGATGTCAAAGTGCATAATTGCAGAAGAATTACCTGAAGATGTCCAAGATGTACACGTATATATGTAAAAACAACCCGCTCATTGACCAACCAAAGATCAAATATAAACCAAGTTCATGACTTAAACAGCAAGACAGACTTAGTTTTGATGCCAACAAGATCAAACATAGACCGAGTTAATGGAAACGAGCATTCACTGCGTGTAAAGATGTACGAAAATACTCAAGTATTATGTCAACCCTGATGAAGAATGTAAGATGTAACAATGATCTTTGCATACTCTCAGACAACACAGTTTATTCATCTACAAGATGCCGGTTTAAATGATCAGTCCATTTAGATCAAAATAGTCAGCATTCCAAGATGATGTTGGCAGAGATAGATATATACATATTGGTTAACATACTTGGTACCAATCCTCTTTCACTGGCATGCATTTAGAAATCAACTTGAACTTCGGGATAAATGAGAAAATACTGTTGCAGACAACCAATCATAGCATCAACTTTGTTCGTATAATTCTTTCTACTCGCCATGACTACAAGTACCTAACCAAGAATCATGATCCATGCATGGATTATGGTTACCATTCTAATCTTCAATATCAGTAAAAACAGCATACACTAGTAAACAACTTTATGGTACAACGACTCAAAAGCATATATATATATATATATATATATATGGGAAAACTGGATCCTACCCACTTGTGACATATTCATCGATTGCTTTTTAGTGGTACGAGTATAATTTCAAAATTGTAAAAGGGTTTTCAAAAAATATAGAGGATGTTTTTATTACACTAAAAAACAATGAATGTGCATGTGTTAGAGGTGAACAACATACAATCACTTTATATATATACACACGTGTAGAGAGTGAGAGTCGCTAAACAATCTCTAATGCTAGACACTCCTTGATCATCACTATTCTTCGTATAATGAATCAGACTAGACACTCCTTGATCATCACTATTCTTCGTATAATGAATCAGACGGTGATGATCAAGACACTCATCATATGTCACATGCATTCCATCTAATGGCATCGATCATTGTGTTTGTTGGCAGATGTCTCGAATTGCCATGACGATTCAGATAATCTAGTAAAGTTAGACACGTGAGGGTTTCTAACAACTCCTAGTTTTCTTATATAATGTATATGACAGAGAACAAGTTTACTCCTATGATTGTATTCAAGTCCTTTCTGTATATTACCAAAATCTTTCCTCTTGCTCTTATAAGCAAGACATGCTTGATGTAAATAATGCTGGTAACAGGCAAATTGGTCCTCGTGGATCTTCCCGACCTGACTGAACCACAAACAGGTTCGTTACCACAAGCCTCAAAGAGAAATAGACCCAAGAAACCTCTCCAAGACCCCTCCTAGATAGAGGGGTGAAGAAGGTAGGTCAAGACATTCGGGCTCTGCCTCTTGCCTCGTTTGGCACCCTTGCCTTGAAATGAAGAAAATAGGCTTATTCCGACAGTTGGTGGAAACAGTTCTGACAGTCTAAGACAGTAAAAAAATAGTAACATATTCCGGTTGTTAAATAGTCGGAATTGATTATTTTTCAATTCCGACTACTGCCAACTTAATAAACAATGGAAATTAGTTTTGTGGAGCAGTCGGAATACGTCTTACAAGATGTTGAAAGCGTCTTTTGTAACTTTACATCACGATGTCATCTCTGAGTATTGCAGTTACATTCATGATGTAGAGGTAGCATATTGAAAGCTCTGTCATGAGAAGCCTCCTTTGATATGAATTTTCTTGCTTATACAAAGAACTTCTCTTTTGGGAACATCTAAAAATAGTCTTCAGATGTCTTCTTATTTGCTGGGCCAGCACTTTAGAGACCCATATAAAATGTGGGTCGGGCTATATTGATATCTCTATCTAGATGTCAATTATTTTTAAATACTTTATGCTAATATTAGACCTTTACAAGTTTATTTAAATTGTTATTTATTGAGGGTCGAATGAGGAATGATGATAATTAATTGTTTTTGTGAAGGGTTTTGGGTTAGTTTTTGTATGTTAAGAGCAAAGTAAAAGCATTGCTTTTGACAATTAGCTATTATACGTTAACATGATACCTTTGCAAGATGGTCGGTTTTGATAAGTGTTTTGTGGTTGTATATTGTTTCATGGAGCCCCTTTTATCCTCTTTTGAATGAAGTTCTTACAACAATAATAATTAAGTCTTTTCTTATACTAGATGAATGGTTACATGATTTTTTTATTTTCATAAAGCTCGATTATGTATTATGCTAGCAGTTAACTCAACATATAAGATTATTCTTTATTATTTTTTTAACACTTTTACAGTTTTTTTCTTAAATATTCTCACAATCCAGTTTCTCATACCTTTTCTCTCTCTTTCAAACCATCTATCATTTGACATTACAAATGCTCAATTTCCACACTAATAAGGTAACTAAATTAGTAACTTATTAGCAATTCTCATTTTTTTAATAATTGCACAAGCTTTCACGATACAGTCCCTTCATGATCTTGGCATCGATGTAGTCGTTTGACAAGGAATATTAAGTTATTTACTGCATCATATTTCGGACCATTCATTTATCCTGGTTTTGGCATCGATGTACACCAGAGACGAAATTGGTTTTGGAAATAAGACCCATTTCTATAGAAAAAAAGAAGTAGAATGAGCCATATAGCTCACCTGGTTAAGGGGTCTGCTCACAAGTTGGTCATGAGTTCAATATTGAGAGCATGCATATTGGCTTCAGCCTTTCGGTTATAACTCAAAAAGAAAAAAGAAAAGAACATATTTAATTACATCAAGTATATTAGATAATTCATCTTTCCAACATACAGCGTCCACCAGAACCCGTGATTAGAAACCTGTGGTTCTTGTCCCGGTTATCTCGAAACCTGGAACTAGAACTGAAACCTGAAACCAGAACCAAATCGAAACGAGATTAACTTCAGTCCTCGTCCGAAACTATATAAAACTGTAAAAATTATAAATTTTAATATTTCAAAAAAAGGTTAAACCCGGAGATTCCTCCATTTCGTGGTTCTGGGCAGCGGGGGACCTACTTGAAAGCGAAGTAAGAAAGATTCTTGGGTCCGTAACTGTGCACAAGAAAATACAAAAATACAGTGCACCTCACCCCATAAAAAAATCCTGAGCCTGCCGCTTATTCTGGGTCCGATTCCGTCAATTTCTAACCAGTACGAATCGCTTTTCCCTGGTGTAAAATTCATGAACAAAATCGTTTCGTTCCGGTTCGTATCGTAGCTGGCGACCGATACGCTCCCGGCCGATATTTACCACATTGTGTAGAAGTGATTCGTATCACGTGTAGAGACCCCTTTCAAGTAGTATCTGTTTTCTATCAAACGCCTAACTTGCCGTTGTTTTTGAAGTCTTGACGCTGATCATACTGCCCATGACTCCTCCAAGATTTGGACCCCAATGGGCACGCACCAGATCAAACTGCATAAAGCTTTTACAGTGTTCTTTTCACCATTTTAGAAACTTGAAGAGATGATCCGAGACTTTTTGTGTCACTGCTGAAACTGAAACGCACTTTGCCTTGATTGGGTTTCGTCACTTTGCAGGATTTGGCGTGTTAGGCGGGGATGATGTGAGAGTGAAGACGACAAAGATTGAGTTTGGCAACTCTGCGTACTGCACACAACAAACGCTTACCTATTACACCCTTTTTATCCCTTCCACCCTTCTTTTGTTCATGGCTCCCCACTTCTCTCTGTTGATATATGACCAGCCTACCAGTATCGATTGATCTACTAACAACCATGCTGTGGTTTTCAAAATTATCTCCATGCTAGGAAAGCACTTCTTTCACTGCATGCTAAAATCAAAACCTTTATGATGAGATTCTGGCCGAAACCAGAATAGAAACCAGAGACCCCCAGGATTCGATTTTTGTTCTGCCGTTTGGCAAACGAAAGCCGGAACTGGCGGTCGTTCCGGCTTTCAGCAACCGCGGGTTCTAAATGCTTTCTATTCAAGTTTTAAATTTTTACCTACTTTTTCAAATAAAACTAGAATCGAACCAGAATTAGACTCGGTTTGAAGGGAGAACAAGACCCACAGGAGGAGCTGAAACCGCCGGTTTTGAAAAAGCAGTCCCGGTTAACCGGAAACCTGACAGGTCCATATGCATGTCAATCATCAAAATATGACATATTCAGAACTGTTAAGTTCCAATGGATGATCAAATATATGGCCCATCTTTACATAGATAGGGTTCTTGAGTGCTTTCAGTCCATCAAGCGTATGAGGGAGGGCCCGTCCTTCCACATCCTTTTGCCTATCATGGAAGGATGAACTTGTTCTTTTCTGATGATGATGACGAATAAAGGTTGATATCATGCCACCACCATTTTTCTATAACCGGAAACGTTTGTCTGGCATGATCAGTGGCAACTGTAAGCAATAAAAAACGTGGCTTATATTTACCGATCGAGAAATAATTTTTCCCGAATTTCTTCAAGCAAAAGGTAGCAAAGAACAGTCAGTTCCTGCTCATGCAATTCATTTATTATCTTTCAACTTGCGAGCATTACAGGAACCGCAATGTTTGACACTTTGAACAAATTTTACAGTCAAGCCTGTAATTATTATCATTTGATATCTTTGTCAGACTACTTCGGCTGCACTGCATTATATATATAAGGACCACAACTTTGTATTTATTTCCAAAAATAAGATCGATCAGGTTGTATTTGATATTTGTTTATATCCAATCCTCACCGTACATCTCGCTCATGAATGGTATAGATTGCTTGAGGACTCTGAAAGTAAGGCTGATATTATCTCCACCAAGTCCTGTGGCGATCCGATATAATGTCATTTGCAATATATCTGATCAGATTGTCAGCTTTATTAGGTTGAGAATCGCGTTTAATTTTGTGCAGAGTACCACGGGAAGTTGACAAAGTAGGCCATGTCAATTATTTAGCAAACTAAAACAAGACCTTGGGGAGAAGCAAGAGAGAGAGTACACCAAGAAAAACTGAAAACTCTTACTTTTGCCTTTAAATTCATGCTTTCATGGCTTCTCTTCTTCACGTGTTTCTTGAGAAAGATGGCTGATTGAAAGGCAATTCTGAAACAAGCTCGAAGAAGCCTAGAAGAAGAGGAAGATATGGCAACGCCAGCCAACCCTTTCGAACAGCCTTTATGTCCAACCATGGGCACAACCAAGCAGGCAAGAGCTAGAACCTAGCTAGAGGATCTCTCTCTCTCTCTCTCTCTCTCTCTCTCTCTCTCTCTCTCTCTCTCTCTCTCTCTCTCACACACACACACACACACACATGTAAATGCTACAGTGATAACACTTAACAGGCACACAGAGAGGAGCCAGGCAAAATATCTGTGTTAGTTTTCTTTTAGTTCAGTCTGTGGTTTCTTATCATCGTTCAGCTTGAAGGGTTCTTCAAGCTCAACGAATACTGATTCTCACTCTGTATCTGTAATCTGAAAGAACAATTCATGTATATCACAGTGGACCTATGCGATACTCTTCTTTGATCTTAGAAAAATGTCCCTCAATGTTCCAATATTAATATTTTCCTTTAAGGTGTGCAGCTGTGTCCTCTCTGTGGCCTCTGGCTATTAGGAAAACGACAATTACTGCGTAGATTTATGTTTCTATCAGATACGTTTGTGATGCGGTTGTCTTTCCTGTTTTTCACGTCATACTTTCATGGCTACGACCAGATCAAGAAACTTCCCAAAGCTGAAACTGAACTTCGTCATAAACATAATGAAGGTCAAGATAGATCACCAGGTTATGAAAAGGTTTAGCCGAGAAATCAAAGGTGTTTGGATGACAATGAAAAGAAATACACGTGCAAAAAAAGGAAGAAGAAGAAGAGAATTTTTTTTTTGAAAGAAAACAAAATTTATGTTATAGCTGGCTTTAATGGGTGTTGTAATTATTTAGTTGATTAGATGAAGTTTACCTTTTATTGCTCTAGCAAGTATAGACACTGATGATGCTCGCAATCATCGAATAATTGAAGAATCGAATGCAAAAAAACGAAAGAAAAACAAAAACAAGGAGAAAGAAGAAGAAGAAATTTTTGAAAGAACAAAACCTTTATGCTATTTCTGTCTTTCATGGGTGTTGTAATTATTTAGTTTATTAGATGAAGTGAACCTTTTATGGCTCTAGCAAGTGAAGACTCTGATGACTGTCGCAATCATCGAATAATTGGAAGGATCAATGTTTGGCTTAAGCCCTCTTTTCTCTCTGTGAAGAACTGTAATTTCTGGTGTCCAACTTGAGTCCAGCTACTGAGTTCAAAACTTTTCATCTGTCATCCATTACGCAACAACAGGAAGATAGCAACAAAGGCGTACGCTCAACGACAGGACACTCTAACGCCCTTGCTTCTGGTAGAGAATTCGACTCCCATCTGTGGGTGTTAGGCTTCCGCCTCCTCTTGTAAAAAAAAAATTGGATTCCTAACTTTCTAAAATCAATTAGAGAAAAGATCGAGGTCGGGACCTACTGTTCCTATTCCCACCCCGATTCTCGTCGGAGGTTTCCTTACTCTCTCCTTCCCATTCCCATCTCCATCTCATTCCCGTTTTCACTTGTGAAATCTGTTCTCTTTGGAGAGCAAGAGATTCCTTCTCCATGAACTTTCTTAGTTGTATACAATTAAATTGATAGACAGGTATGTATAAAAATTGCAATACTAATAATCTGAAAAATACCTCTGAAGGTAAAAATATAGATCACTTTCTATTTTCACAAATTTTCTCAAGAAATTATTTGATTCTCAAAATTCCTTTTCTTTTTCTTTTTTTCTTTTTGTATTTTGAACTTTTCAAATTATTTAAAAATAAAATCTTCTTAATCAAAACGTACTGAGACCCGGTTAAGTCTCAGATCATTAATCTTAGTGATCATGGTTTTGGAAGTCCGATAGCTTGAATTTACGAAATTATGGATGTGGATGGACCAGGTCCGATTCGATGCTTCATTCTTTACCATTCAATCTGGAAGTTGATCTGACATGGATCCATAAGGACGGACATATAGGTACCGTTTCTGATGTTCCAATCCAAATATGATCCTTCCTGAACCCGTTATTTTGCTGTCTTGGGTCAAAAAATTTGGTTCGCTATAGCTAGATCCATTAGTCATTCGGGTTGTGCTATTATATGGATCTTCAATGCTTAACTAAAATTTGGACTCAACCATTCAAATATTTTTGATGTAAAAGCATGAAGAGGATGTATTTCCGAGGGTGTGCGTGTATACTACACACAGAAACAGAGAGACTATGTTGTGCATACTTCTATATGTCTGATACTTATGTACTTATGCATTTCTTTTACTTATGAGGAGCAATTTCATTAAAGAAAATTATAAAGATGTTTGAAAATATAAAAAACAACTTTATTATTCTTAAGTTTCTATTTCATCTAATATGAGCCATTAATCTTGAACAAGTAAATCAACCTCAATTAGAGCTCGAACTCAGTTTATTTAAAAGTCTTTAAGTTGAAATTGATTGATTCATGTTATAATTAAGTCAAATTTTCCATAAAATAATAGCTTAAACTTGAGCTCAAGGTCGAACTCGTTTTGAACGATTCATTTTAAGTGACGTATTTCTCAGTTAAGCTGTCCTTAAATAAGCTAATTTCGCCGAAGCACAGGCTATTGCGCACCCTATCGAATTTGTGAGCCCACAACTAAGAGGACAAAGTAAAGATATAAGGGATTAATTAGCTAACAAGCTAAGCTCGGTTCACTCCTCTCGCCAATTAAATGAAATCAGCCACGAGTTTAGCTTGTGGGTTCAGGAGACACAAGGCAGGGTATCTGTGTCGTGTCGTGTCACACATTACAAACATTGTGCCAATCAAGCTCCCAAATTTCTTGTAATTGAATTCTTGAAATAATAAAAAACTATTTTCTGCAATCAAAGACAAAGGCATTTAAAAAAAAAAAAGCTGAAGCGACAGTTTGAGCCGTCGGTTCCGGTTTGATGATTCATGGAACATAAACCGAACTTGGTGAGAACCCCTGGTTCATTTCTGGTTTGGATCTAGTTTGGTCGGTTCCTGACCAAGTCCGGTTTCGATTGGAATCGCTGGTTTAGTTTCAAACCGGATAGGTCTACCTCACTGAATCAATCACCATAAATATGCTTCAAAAATTGTAATTAGTGGTTTGAAGTTACTAAAATTGCAGTTTACTGCTTTTTGTATTTATACTTTAACTCTTATAGTGTTTCAGTTTCGAACACGATACTAGCTTTCTCTATCACGTTGCTCGTTGCCAACATGAACAAGCAGTAACGGATCTAGAAAATAGTGTTGGAGGGAGCGACATATATATTTCATTGTGTTATGGGAGGCAAAGCATGAATCTCAACTATATTGCTATCCCGCCTCACATGAAAACCCAAACATTAGTAGCACTTGCGAATCAAACACTAAACTATGATTTCTTGAAACTATAATTACAAGTCCCATATAGGTCTAGGCTTGAATATCTTATTTGGTACCACGAATCGAATACACCCTTAGAACTCGTTTGTGTGGTGGAAATTGCGAACCCATAAAATTTTTGGAATTAAAACTTCTCGCATTAGAAAACAAAGTTAGCGAAATTAGTATCACTTAGTTGAAAAATTGGCCTAAGATGCAAATGGGCATACAAGAAAAAAAGAGGAATGAATTTCCTGGTACCACCGGTTCCATCACCCAAACAGCACATTAGCTTTAGTGAGCCGCTCGTGTTTGTGTGACTGGCTTTCGACAAAACAAGCTTACATTTCTCGACTTCCTCTTTCCTTTTGTCTTGTATTGGTTGAGGAGAGGATCCAAACAGTAATGGATCTAGATGTTTGTTCCGGGTCGGACGAATAGGTCATGGGACTGTTTAAGGTGGGCGGGCGGACTGTATATTATAGGCATAGAAAAAGAACCACAGGTTAGGGTCTTCTCATTCAATCTTTCAAATTTTGGGTGCGGCGGCCGCTCCACCTCGCCTCAATGTGGATCTATCACTGGGTCTAAAGCTGAAATTAAAACACTCCTAATTAGTATCCATGATCCATCCACTTGTATGAAATTTCAAGCATACATTTGGGTATAAAGATCTTTATACATGTTTTCATACACAAAAGATGACCTTTCGGAGCATCTGAGCCGAGACACGAGCCGAGCCGAGCCGAGCCACTAAGCAATTAATTAGTAGGCTTTTTCAAAGGGTCTGAGCTAGTAGCATCAAATCAAAAGAGTAGTAGAGGATTTGGTACTTGTCATTCATTTTCTAGCGTTTGGTAGTGTGAGAAGTCTGAGAGAAATGGCCAAGTTTGAATGCCCAAAGGCCACCACCACCAGTCACGTATACCTCCTGTCAACATTAAATTTTAATGCGAGCACACACACACACAGGGAGAGGGAGAGGGAGAGGGAGAGGGAGAGAGATAAGGTTTGCCTTTTTATATATCATTTCATAAAATTGTACAATATTAAAGTGAATAATATGGTGCTCCAATCTAGATTCATTATCCTTGGAAGTACACAGAGATCTTCTTCTGTGTACTTGAATCTGAAAACTTTGACTATTAACTCGAGATGCTGAGCCTGTTTTAGGGGTGCAGCTTTAGTTACCTGTTTGGATCTCCAGAGTTTGGAACAAGATCTGGATTTCCGGTGTAATTTTCATGCATGATTTGTGTCGAATCCATCGGTAAATTGATAAAATGAGCTTTAAACTTTTTTTTTTACAGGGATTCACGAAGCAAATGGAATCCATTCCACACGGGAATTGGAATCCCATGCCTAAGGCGGGGCGATTTAATGAGAATCAAAATCATGGAAGATACACAATGTGTGTCCTATTTCAAGGTTGCTACAAACTACCTAATGCAATCCAATCCTCTTCCTTTCATATTCGATCTTATGACGATTGATAAAGTTAAGTTGTATGCAGCCAGAGTGTTAGCTCAACAATAGGGTGCTCTAACACGGTCGCTATTGGTGGGGAGTTCGACTCCTAGAGGGTGCATGTGTATGTTAGGCTTTGGCCTCCTCTTGTAACCAAAAAAAAAAAAGTTAAGCCCTTTCTCTAATTATGGTAGAGGATCTCTCATTCTTTACGAGGACCTGTCTCGAACAAAATAGATTTGGGAAGTGAAAACGGGAATTGAGAGGGCAAGGAAATCTTCCAATAGGGATCGAGAGAGGATGAGGATAGCATGTCCTTGCCCCAACCCTTCCTCCCATTTATTCTAAAAAGTTAGGTTCATCTAAAAATAAAATAAAGAAAAGAAAATATTACTTTTTTTAATTCATTTCATATGTAAACTCCAACTTTTGTTTGAGCATTTCTCTTTTCTCCATGGAAACACATGAATGAAGATGAGAACGTTTTCAGTCCTCATCGCGAAGATAAAAACAGGAATGAGGGCAAGGTTTTGAAACGAGAATAAAAGCGGAGTCTTTGATCAGTGCTCCCATCCCATGAACATCCCTAGACTTAACGCATGTGAAATTTGTTAATTCAAAAGGGTTTCGTACAAAAAGAGTATAAATTTGGTTTCTCGACTGAAATAGGGAACCAGTTATCATGTTATGAAAATGTGAACAAACATGGAGCAATTGCAAGGTCCAATTTGAACTAAAAAGCTTCTCTAGTACGCGCATGAGATTTTTTAAAAGATCCAGGTATGGTTTCCGCCGTAATGGACGCAGGTCCACTCTGTCGCAGACTTACATGGGCGAGGTAATATCCGTCAAGCTTCAAAACAATCCAACTGCCTCATCTGAACTTCATCCAGTTGAACTTAGCCTCAAGGTGAGGTCTCTCTCTCTCTCTCTTCATCCAGTTGAACTCCTCAAGGTGAGGTCTCTCTCTCTCTCTCTCTCTCTCTCTCTCTCTCTATATATATATATATATATATATATATATATATATATATATATATATATATATATATATAAGGCAAACTTATTCTACTCTCTTTATATATATAAGGCAAACTTATTATACTCATAGAATATATTAATATAAGTTGTGAGAACCTTTTTCATAGTACATACAAGGAACTTAATATATGCTAGTAATGTTATATGCTAGTAAATTCAAACAAATTCCAACTATTTAATTTTTCAAAGCAACAAATACATTTATATTGGTTGTAAGTGTATTAATAAAAAATAACTTTTAAATGTCATCTATCCATCATTCAAATGAATGGTTGAGATTTGTTTGAATTTGTTATCATGTAATATTATTAACATATATATGATATATACATATATACTTAAAGATGATGTATGAGATTTATTTATATTTACTAGCACATAAGGATGCTAACATATATATATATATATATATATATATATATATATATATATATATATATATATATATATATATATATATATATATATATATATATATATATATATATATTCTCAATCTAATATGTGTTTAAATCTGCTCAAATATCTTTACCGTTCGATCGTTATAATCAACGGTAGAAGATTTAAAATGAAAAAGCAAAGTGTCTTGTTATTCATTAAATGCTACAATTTACTTTTAAAGATTTAAAAATTTATTGTTTAGCGTGACAATCGAATGATAGAAATGTTTGAAGAAGATTGAACATAAACTACAATATATAGTCATTTGCTTGGTTTCATCATTTCAATCATCAGTCAATTGCTTCTTATCATTGTACACTATTCTATTACTTCAAACTATACGATAAACCTAATTATATATAAGTGGTTTTATAATTGTATTTAGTTTTTTAAGTGATTTTGATGGTGATAGTAACAGTTTTGACAAGAAGAAGCAGTTTGAATAGTGAGGAGGTAGTGTAACGTGGTGGACGGTGGTTCAAATGACCGAACCATACAAAGAGTCATTGAATAAGATTTGTATTGAATTTGGGCTTTATCATCTCTCTCTTCATATATATATATATATATATATATATATATATATATATATATATATATATATATATATATGTGTGTGTGTGTGTGTGTGTAGCTATTTAATAATTATTCGTCGAGAAGTGCGATTTAGTGATGGCCTTCAAACTTAGCAATAAAGGCAACCAATAAAATTACGGAACCGCCCCAGACATTAAAGGGATCGAAGGGCCAAGATATCGCAAACAACAAATCCGACGGTCCAAACCGCTCAATGCGCTCCAGGCAAGATTATTGTTGAAAAGAAACAGCGAAAAGCCCGCTTCAAACGAGGCGTATGCGATCGCTTCTCTTACGGCGTGGTGTTTTCGTAATTCCGTAAACAACTCCGTGCATTTCGAGAAATTGCCATCTCATCGATCGTTGGAAACCCGAGCCCTCACGAGTCACGATCTTTCATTAAATGGTGTTCCACTCTTTAAACCCCATTTAATGACGGAAATCCCACAACCGGACCCACTATTTACTATTTCTACAACGCTCCAGCCACCCCAGATTCCCGAGTCTGCAGCTCAAGGCTGCAACAACGTTCTCAACTTTCGTTTGCCATTAATGGCACTGAGTCCCTTCTTCTCCATCCTGCTTCCCATTTATTACCTTAAAAATATTCAAATAAAAAATTTCGAATTACAAAAATTAGATCCCCAAGAAAATAATACAAAAAAAATCGGATTCCCTTGTCAATTGCTCCTATCAAAAGACTATAAATTCCTTGTTGCTCGTGGGAGTGAGACTCATGTGAATATTTACCATTCGGCCTCGTCTTATAAAAAAACTTATAAATTCAAGTCATAAGAGTTAAGAAGAGTTCGTCTTGGGTATTGTTGAAATAGAAAAAATTTTAAAAAACGAAGTTAAAATGATACGGATCAATCCGTTCTTTTATGGTCAAAGATCTTACAGTTTCTCCACGAACTGTGCCCGACCTGAAGAGCTTGCGATCCGCCCCGACTCAAACACGAAAATGAAGCCTTGGCTAATAGACTGAACTAGGTAAAAGTCGTGTTTTGTGGGAACTGTTTCCTGGTTGTGTTTGTGCTTCTCCAACACAGGAACACAAGTAAAATTCAGAGTTTCCCCAGAAAATAAATGTTAGAAAACAGACGGAAAATGAACCGACCATTTTTCCATATGCGGTAAATACTGAATCTGCTCTTAAATGCTCGTAAGGCACATCGGTCCGAGAGGATCACCAACCAAACAGGAACTTCAACACCAATTTCATTTATTATATGCTGAATATTTTGGGACCACCCAGTAATTTAAATTAAGAAAACTGAATATGTATGAGGAAATAATGTATATACATATTTTATATATATATATATATATATATAAAATCTAAATTATAAAGGAACATGAATGAGTACATACTTTTCATGTGAACTTCCTCCAACCTCTGCTTCAGAATCTGTCACCCTTCAATTCATGCACGACCGTTACTCCCTCTTTTCTGATTTATCAAGCAACAACCACGTTATTTGCTTCCTCCTCAATCTTTCCATACAGCACTACAGGAAAAGCAGCCGGTAAATGGCCGGAATCCGACTTTCAGGCCTATCGGTGGTGCTACAATTGATATTGGTCGTGGTTCTGTTGTCTCAATCTGTTTATTCCCTGAACAGAGACGGGCAAATTTTGCTTGACGTGAAATCCAGGCTGAGAGACGACGATGGTCGCTTGGAAAACTGGAGTCCGGACGACGAGACGCCGTGTCGATGGTCCGGCATTGTCTGTGACCCTTCGACTCGTGCGGTGGAGGCGATAGACTTGACGGGGTTTGGTGTTGCCGGCAAATTCCCGGCCGGTTTATGCCGGATTCCGACTCTAAGGAACCTCTCCCTCGCACTAAACAACCTCGGTAACCAGATTGCGTCCGAGGATTTCGCGGTTTGTGCTGGTGGACTGCGGCTTCTGAACCTGTCCAATAACTTCTTCGTCGGGCCATTACCGGATGTCGGACCGGAGTTTTCAGTGCTTACCTGGCTGGACCTCACTATGAACAACTTCTCCGGCGCCGTTCCGGCAGGTTACGGTCTTCTCCCGGCGATAAAAGGGATCTACCTCGTGGGGAACCTACTTTCCGGTGTGTTTCCAACCGTTCTGACGAATTTGACGACGTTGGTCGTTCTGAGTCTTGCGTACAACCCCTTCACACCGGGACCTCTTCCGCCGTCCGTAGGGGATCTCGTTAATTTGAGAGTTATGTGGCTTTCAAACTGCTCGCTCGTCGGGAGCATACCGGAATCCGTTGGGAAAATGGTGGAGTTGAGAAACTTCGATCTGTCGCACAACGACCTGTCTGGAGAGATTCCGGCGAACATCTCTGGGATGAGGAACGTTGAACAGATCGAGCTCTACTCGAACCGTCTCTCAGGCAGCCTCCCGGAGAGTCTCGGTTCCTTAAAGTTCCTAACGTATTTCGACGTCTCGCAAAACGAGCTTACTGGAACATTGCCTGATAGTGTTGCCCGGTTGCCATTGAAATCCCTCAACTTGAATGAGAATCGGATGTATGGCCCCATTCCCGAATCTTTAGTGATGAATCCTTATCTCA
Source organism: Brasenia schreberi (assembly GCA_036023115.1). Taxonomy (NCBI): domain Eukaryota; kingdom Viridiplantae; phylum Streptophyta; class Magnoliopsida; order Nymphaeales; family Cabombaceae; genus Brasenia; species Brasenia schreberi. The sequence continues at coordinate 1,610,084 of JAYKKT010000055.1, read as the reverse complement.
CGGAGCTCAAACTCTTCACCAACAATTTTTCAGGCCAGCTCCCAGCCGGTCTCGGTCGGAACTCCCCGCTTGAGTTGCTGGACGTCTCGAGCAACGGATTCGAGGGGAGCCTCCCGCCTGATATCTGCCATATGAAAAGGCTTCAGATGCTTATAGTCTTCGAGAATGACTTCTCCGGTGAGCTGCCCGAGAGCCTCTGTCTCTGCACGGGGTTGCAAAGAATTCGAATGCACAATAATAGACTCAGCGGAAAGGTGCCTCCAGCTTTCTGGGGGTTGCCGGGTGTATACTTTCTAGAACTAAGCAACAACAATTTCGAAGGACCGATTGACGCAAGCATCTCTCGTGCCCGGAATCTCACTCAGTTCCTCATTGCCGTGAACAATTTCTCCGCCAACATTCCGCGGGAAATATGCAGCCTACCATTACTCTCCGTTTTCGATTCTAGTCAAAACCAATTCTCTGGTGTCCTGCCTTCCTGCCTAACGCACCTAAAGGACCTTCAGAAGCTCGACCTCCGGGAGAACCAACTCACTGGAGAGCTCAATTTCTCATCGGAAATCTGTTCATGGAAAGAGCTGACGGAGTTAAACCTCTCGAAGAACCGACTCTCCGGCAAAATTCCCTCCCAATTGGGCTCCCTCTCGGTACTCACCTATCTCGACTTGTCGGACAACTTCTTTGACGGCGAGATCCCGCCCGAACTGACAGATCTGAAGCTGAACAAGCTCAACCTCTCCGGCAACAACCTCACAGGAAAAATCCCCTCCGGCTTCGATACCACCCTTTACGTCTCAAGTCTAGCCGGAAATTCTGGTCTCTGCAGCCAGGATCTAAAACTCTTCCGTCTCTGCTCCGTTTCTTCGGACTCCAAAATCCTCCAGAAGCACGCGAAAACAGCGTTAATCGTAACGGTGGCGCTCTGCATCCTCGCCGTCTTTCTGCTTTTTGCAACGTGCTGGGTATACCGAATGAGATACGTCGGAGACGACCGGAGAAAGAACAGAGTTAGCCGGAAAACGACGCCTTGGAAGCAAACGTCATTCAGTAGAGTGGGCGTGGCGGAAGAAGACGTTATGGCGTGGCTAACGGAAGAGAATTTGGTGGGGATGGGAGCGTCAGGAAAGGTGTACAGAGCGAGGCTCAAGACCGGAGAAACGGTGGCCGTGAAGCACTTGTGGGACGCCGGACAGCCGGAAACCGAAACGGGATTCCGGTCGGAGATCGAGACGCTCGGCCGGATCCGTCACACCAATATAGTGAAGTTACTCTGTTGCTGTGTGAGCAACGACGTCAGGTTGCTCGTTTACGAGTTCATGGAGAACGGGAGTCTGGGGGAGGCACTTCACGGAGAATTTTCCGCTGAGGGGAAGGTACAGAAGCGGCTGGAGCTCGGGTGGGAGAGGCGGATGAGGGCGGCGTTCGGTGCGGCCCAGGGGCTCGCGTATCTTCACCACGACTGCGTTCCGCCGATTGTACACAGGGACGTGAAGTCGAACAACATCCTGCTTGACGCGGAGTTCAACGCAAAAGTGGCGGATTTCGGTCTCGCTAGGATTCTCCGGCGTTGTGCAGGCGAAGATGATGGACGGATGTCAGAGGTAGCCGGATCCTACGGTTACATCGCTCCCGGTAAACTTTTTGAAACCAAAACTCTTTTTCTCATATTTCGCTGCCCGACACGACACGATCCTAAGTTCTTGATATGGACGCGACACGATATTATACGTACCCTTTTATTTTCTACCGTCATTTTGCTGTCTTCACCATGAGTCTCTTATACCTCTTCAAATGCCTAGCGAAGATTTTTTAGAACAGTACCCTAGATTCTTCTCCGTGGGTTAAGTAGACCGAGCTTGATGCTTTGCGGACACGACACCATACTGTCATATATATATATATCAGATCCTTTTCACCTCCAACGTCATTCAATTCATGCTCGTTGTAAGAATACTTAAGAAAATAAATTTACGTGCTCTAAAAAGTAAAAAAATAAAAGTATCAAAATAGGTCTAATCTCTATCCATCTCTTCTCATATACGTATATATATCGGAATTCACGATCATTTGTTACTTTTTGGTGAATACAATTTTTAAATATTTAAGAGTTTTAAAATAATAATAATAAATATTATTATATTAATGTTCTTGAAAAACAATGATCAAATAGTAGACAAAATCCTATAAATGCAACAACAATTAAGCCTTTTCCCATACTAGATGGGGTCAACTACATGGATTTTTTGTTTTAACTTGGACTTGTCATGTGTCATGCTAACAGTTAACTCAATATAAACTAGATAATTTTTTATAGTTTTTTTTCAACATTTTTTTTGTCATCTTCCTTTTCTTTTAACATTTTCACAATCTAATTTTTCATATCTTTTTGTTGGAGTATCCTTTGATAGTCTTTCTACTTATCCAAACTATCTTAAACTATTTTTCCTCATTTTATCTTCTATTGGTTATATTATTAATTGGTTTCTAATAGCCTCATTATGTATATCGTCCTTCCTATGTGATCACTCATCTATCTTAACATCTTCATTTATGCTATAGCATCTTTTGCACATGTTTATTATTAACTGCCCAACATTTCGAACCATAAACATTACAGGTCTAATTGTTGCTTTATATTATTTACCTTTTAACTTTAATGGTATCTTCTTATCACACACAATACTTGATTCCCTTTGCCATTTTAATCAACCGGCATTAATTTTATGCGTAACATCTATCACTTTGAAAATTTGACCCTATGTATTTAAAATTTTCTTTGTGAGGAATACAATGTGTGTCAATCTTAATTTTTATGTCCTCTAAAGTATCTAAATGATCAAACTTATGTTTTATATATTTTGTCTTTATTCTACTAAGTTGGAAGCTACTTTCTAACGTTTTTATCCATAGTTCCAATTTCTTATTAACTTTTTCCTTATACTCGTCCACTAACACAATATCATCTGTAAATAGCATACACTAAGGTACTTCATCTCTTCATCTTGAATATGTTTTGTTAACTAATCAATAACCAATATAAATAAATAGGGATACCTCTCTTTTTAAAGGTTCTCCAAAGAACATCTCTTGATATTTTATCGTAAGATTTTTTAAATCAATAAATATCATGTAAAGGTTTTCTTTTACTCCAAAATGTTTTATAAGACATTTTAATAGGTGAATAACTTCAATAGTAGATCTGTCGGGCATGAATCTGAATTGATTCGATACTTATCTTAACCTACGTTCGATAATTCTTTCTCATGATTTTATAGTATGACTTATTAACTTAATTCTTCGATAATTTGAACAATTCTGAATGTCTCCCTTGTTCTTATATGTGGGTATAAGTGTACTCACTATTCATTTGTTGGGCATCTTTTGGGTTCTCTATATTTTATTAAATAGTCTTGTGAGCAAAGTGAGCTCATCTCCTATAATTTTTCAAACTTTTATAGGAATATTGTTCGGTCGTACATATTTTCCAACCTTCATATATTTAAAAGCTTCTTTTACTTTATTCTTTTGAATACACCAATATAAATTATGATTTATATACTTTTCTAATTTGACTAGCTCTCCTAAGTTAATATTAACATTTATATTTTTGTTGAAAATCTTAGAAAAATAATTTTTCAATATTTTTTTATATCAGCATTCTCATCCTCATCTTTGATACATCTAACAAAAGTAAGATCTTTAGTTTTCTTATATCTAGCCTTAGCTATCTTAAAAATATCTTTCACCTTTTTTTAGTTTAGTTTTTATATAAAACCTCTCAAATTTTGGCTTTTGCTTCACCTTTTTCGTTTATTTCTTTATTTTCTTTAAGGCTCTAAAGTTTCACTAGTCTTCTTAGAATAATGCAATTTATAGCATGCTTTCTTTGCCTTGATGTTATCTTGCACTACTTAACTGCACCACCAAGCTTCTTTTCTTACCAGTATGCCTTTCTTAAATTCACTTAACAGCCACTTACCTAATATGTATAAACCATATTGTTTCATATATCAAAAGGTTTACCTACATAATTTTAAACATCTCCTTTAAAAACTTTTTGTCTAAATATATCTTCTTTGAATATCGGAACATTATCGGGTAAGCTAATGGAGGTGGTAGATACTATGATTCGGAGAAAGATTCATATTTTATGTTTATAAGAGACAAAATGGGTTGGAGAAAAAGCAAAGGAGATAGAGGATACAGGTTTTAAATTATGGTACTCAGGTAAAGAAAAGGCCCGAAACGGAGTTGGTATTATCATAAATAAAGATTTAAAGGAGAGTGTAGTAGACATACAACGATATGGTGACCGAATCATGACATTGAAATTAGTGTTAGGAGTAGAGGTTTTGAATATAGTTTGTGCTTACGCACCCCAAGTAGGACTAGAAGATAGTATAAAGACAGTTTTTTGGGAAGAGTTAGATAAGGTGTTTCAAAAGATTCCACAAAGGGAGATGATTTGTTTAGGAGGAGATTTAAATGGACATGTCGGTAAAGAGGCATTAGGATATCAAGGGATTCATGGAAACTTTGGTTATGGGGATATAAACGAGGAAGGTAGGGAAATTTTAAATTTTGCTATGTCATTTGATCTCTTTATAGTTAATACAATCTTCAAAAAACAATATGAACATTTAATTACTTATAAGAGTGGCTTATCACAAACACAAATTGATTACTTTATTTGTAGAAAAAAAGATAGAGCGTGTTGTAAAGATTGTAAGGTAATTTCAGGAGAAAACTTAACCACCCAACATCGACTTTTAGTTATGGATTTACAAATTAAAAAATGGACAAAGAAGAAAAGAGTGCATCGAGCTATTCGGACTAAATGGTAGAACCTGAAAAGCAAGAAAGAAGATATATTTAAACAAAAAGTCCTTCAAGGAGATGTTTGGAATTATGTTGGTACACCCTCTGATATGTGGAATAATATGGCTATACATAATAGGAAAGTGGCGAAAGATGTGTTAGGGGTATCTAAGGGAGGTGTACCGACACAAAAAGAAGCTTGGTGGTGGAGTGAAGTAGTACAAAATAAAATCAAGGCAAAGATGGCATGTTACAAATTACATTATGCTAAGAAAACTAGTGAAACTTTAGAAGCTTATAAGAAAGCAAAGAAGGAAGCAAAAAAGGCCGTTAGTGAAGCAAAAGCTAAGATTTGGGATGACTTATATAAAAAACTCAACTCAAAAGAGGGTGAAAGAGATATTTTTAGGATAGCTAGGGCTAGAGATAAGAAAACTAAAGATCTTAATTATGTTAGATGCATAAAAGACGAGGATGAAAAAATTCTAGTGGCAAATGATGATATAAGAAATAGATGGAAAAACTATTTTTATAATCTTTTTAATGAAAATAAAGATGTTAGTATTAGTTTAGGAGATTTAGCCAAGTTAGAAAAGTATATAAACCACAATTTCTACCGACGTATTCAAAAGAATGAAGTCAAAGAGGCTCTTAAACATATGAAGAGTGGTAAATCGGTAGGACAAGATAATATTCCTAAAGAAGTTTGGAAAATACTAGGAGAAATAGGAATCACTTGGCTCACAAGACTATTTAATGAAATATGGAAAAACCAAAAGATGCCCGAGGAATGAAGAGCAAGTACACTTATACCCGTATATAAGAACAAGGGTGACATTCAAAATTATGCGAATTATCGAGGTATCAAGTTAATGAGTCATACTATGAAATTATGGGAAAGAATTATCGAACGTAGGTTAAGACAAGTATCAAGTACAACAGAGAACCAATTTGGATTTATGCCAGGTAGATCTACTATTGAAGCGATTCACCTTTTGAGACATCTTATGGAACATTTTAGAGCAAAAACGAAAGACCTTCACATGATATTTATTGATCTAGAAAAAGCTTATGATAGGGTACCGAGGGAGGTTCTTTGGAGTACTTTGGAAAAAAGAGGTATCTCATTGACATATCTTAACCTTATAAGAGACATGTATGATGGTGCAAAAACATGTGTGAGGGCTCATGAAGGAACGACAGACTTCTTTGAAGTTAATATTGGGTTACATCAAGGATCAACTTTAAGTCCATACTTATTTATAACGGTGATGGATGAGTTAACAAAACATATTCAAGATGAAGTACCTTGGTGTATGTTATTTGCAGATGACATTGTATTAGTGGAGTAGTCTAAGGAAAAAGTTAATAGAAAATTGTAGAGCAGCAGTTAGGCCTGCCATGTTTTATGGTTCTGAGTGTTGGGCAGTTAATCATCAACATGTACAAAAGATGTCTGTGACAGAAATGAAGATGTTGAGATAGATGAGTGGTCATACAAGAAAAGACCGTATACATAATGAGGTTATTAGAAACAAATTAGGAGTGGCACCAATAAAGGATAAAATGAGAGAACATCGTTTAAGATGGTTTGGACATATAGAAAGAAGATCAAAAGAAGAACCTGTAAGAAGGTTAGAAAAACTAAATTTGGAAAGTATTAAAAGAGGTAGAGGACGACCACAAAAGTGTTGGAAAGAAACAATAAAGAATGATCTAGCTTATTGTGAGTTAACTGCTAACATGGCACATGATACAGATCTGTGGAAACAAAGAATCCATGTAGCCGACCCCGTCTAGTATGGGAAAAGGCTTAGTTGTTGTTGTTGTTGTTGTATATCTTCTTTGTCACATTTGAGGTTTCACTATCTAGTCTGAAGAACTCTATGCACTTAATTCTTCTTTGTTCCCTTTTTTTAACGTACAAATCCATTACTAAAAGATCCAAATAATATATATTTTGACATGGTTGCTTTTATGTTTTGTTTGATGTTTGAAATATCCTTATTTATTATTGATGTCAATCCCAAAAAACTACATTTTGATCCTGTTTTCACTTTGCAGTAATTTTGTCTTATTTTTTGTTGGCATGTCAACCCTTTAATTATTAGGTTTATGGGTGCAAGAAAACACTTGTAATCTCTAGGGATTTTACTTTATATATATATATATATATATATATATATATATATATATATATATATATATATATATATATATATATATATATAGAGAGAGAGAGAGAGAGAGAGAGAGAGAGAGAGAGAGGGGAGGGTTTGTGGACCGTTGACATCATGAGTAGGACGAGCCCCAAACCTTGTTTTCCTAGTGAAATTTCTTTCACATGTATAGGGCAGTGGGAAATGCCATTGCTAATATTAAGGTGATAAAAAAATATTAAAATAGCAGAGGGAATGGAGAATGTTCTTTCTAAAAGAGTACATGGTTTTGCAAGGGGCATAATGTTGCCAAATACGAAGGCGAAAAGATGTATGTTTGTGTGTGTCACCTACCAGTTCATTTTCATTTCTGTTATCTTGATAAGAAAATTGCAGGACATGTTGAGAAAATCTCACTTTGCTTCTAAGTAGAATTCCCAATTTCTCTAGACTATCACAAGAGAATTCCCAGTTTCTCTAGACCATCACAGGAGAAATCCCAGCTTCTCTAGACCATCACAAGAGAATTCCCACCTTTTCTGGATTTTCAAGATAAGAACATGCATCCATATACACCAACTTAGCAGTTTAACACGTGCATCCATATACACCAACTTAGCAGTTTAACACATGCATCATGCATCTAATTGCATCACAGCTAGGATTCCTCTTTGGCATTGCAGATGTTTACCAATTCCATGCCGCGAATAGATGCATCTGCGTTATTCTCTCTCTCACACACATACACACACTTTGCTCAAAGTGTGTGTGAAACACGATCGCATCATTTATTTTATCCGTTGCAAAGTTTGATGGCCACTGTTTTGATGCAGAGTATGCGTACACACTCAAAGTGAACGAGAAGAGTGATATCTACAGCTTCGCTGTAGTGTTGCTGGAGCTGGTTACAGGGAAGCGACCAATCGATCCTTCCTTTGGGGACACAAAGGACTTGGTCAATTGGGTGAACCAGGAGTACTCGGGAGACAACCCAGCTCGCCTCGAACACATACTGGACTCAAGAATTCCTAGAAGGTTTCATGGTGAGATGGTGAGAGTGCTGGATGTGGCTGTGCTGTGCACATCCTCACTGCCTGCTAGGCGGCCGTCCATGCGAAGGGTTGTCGAGCTTCTCCGTGATGCCTCGAAGGTCCGGCTTGGTGCCAGGTACTGTTGAATGCCCAGCCAGTGTGTGCTGTTTTGGAAAGAGTGGTGGATGCATTGGTAAACAACACCATTTGCTGTACATCACAGCAACGCAGAGGGTTGCTGTGGAACAGTTGTAATTCTAAAAAAAGTGGTTGCTTAGTGATGAAAAATGTAGACCTTTTCTTTATTGGTTACTAAGAGAAATTGGCTTTCAGTGCATTGTTGCAAAACCCTTAACCCCTTACTAGCAGGGCCTATTCTAGCTTGGCACCGGTATTTGGTTTCAAGTGCCCGCAGTTTCAAGTTTGGTTAATAATTTCTGACACTAGTGTTGTTCTATGTGTATTGTTTTGGTTCACAATATGTATCGTATCATATCGGTCTATATTGTAATTTAATAATAAAAAATTAGTAAAAATTAAAAGCTGAAAAAAGGATAATTGCAAAGAACTCATATAATGCAAAAATTTAGTATATATTCATCATTCACCATTCAATAATTGAAAAATAAATTACATATTTTGAAACGGTATATGATATTCTTAGAAAAAAATATAACTTTTGTAATTAAAAAAAATATATTTACACATTATAATCAGGTTCATCAAGTAAATAATATTTATCTTCTCCTTGTTGAAGATTTCACCACTTTCTGTTTCAAAATCAAAATCATCATCTCCTTGATGGTATTGTTGTTGGGCTCCTTCTAAATTAATGCAATGTCTTTTTCGGTTACAAAAGCATCTATTTTAACTTTTTAATTGTCAAGAAAAAGAAAGATAAGTAATTAGTAAATTGAGTAGTATGTACGAAAACCAAGTAAAATAAAATATTGAATTGAATATTTAAGTAGTAACTAATACAAGATCACCTTTTTTGGAGCTGCATGTATGAAAACTAAGTCATTTAGCTACTTATATTTCAACCTGTTATACTTTTTTGTATGGATGTATTGAAAAACAATGCAATTCCTTTCACAATTCGTTGCACTAGAGGTTTGACTGAAAACTCTTACAACATAATCTCTAAGGTTTGATCAATCACTTCTAAACCTATTACACCAAACATCTTATAAAAAAAAAATCAAAGACTTAATTCAAAATAAATATAAGATTTAATAAACTTAAATATTAAGATAAACAATTTACTTGGGTGCATATTAGTACGGTTGCGAATGGTTACAATTGAGCCTATCAAGTGAAAAATATTATCTTAGATCTCCATCTCTTGATATATAGCATTTGCTCGACTCTTATTAGGAATGAATGTGTCTATACAATCAATGATACATCATTTTACCTCACCGTCTCTTTTAAAGCTTCAAGAATACCTTAATGTCAGGTTTAAGTAATAAGTTGTTACATGAATAAGTTGATCCAATTGTTTGTTCCATCTAGTATATATAATGTTTCACACTGGCATATAATTCATCTTTCTTCTATTGAAATTGCTTCCAATGACTTCTTTTGCCTATAAAGATACCCTATAGATAGTTTCTCCTTTTATCAGTCAATCTAATTTTTTTTACTAAAGAACGTGTAATCTTCACTAATCTAACAAAGGAGTTCGAAAATGTACTCCTAAAGATTGTCTTTGAAATCTCACTTAATTTTATGTTTCTTTTATTTTCAAGCAACTCTATAAATTATTGTCACAAATTTGATGAGAACATTATCTTCAAGGTTTGCTTTTGTTTCATAATGTTGTGTACAGATAATAAATTAGTTGAAAACTGAGTTTTAGTTATATGAAGGAACTCTGCACCATCTGTATATCTCCTCATCATAAATAATACAAAAAAATGGTTGTAGATAAATTTGATAATGTTTTGACAACACTCAATGCCTTTATCTCATTCATCTCACCAATATTCTAAAGAATGAGATCTACACAACGTGTTGCATATGGTGTCTAAAAGTAAGTCTTATAAGTATCTATTAACTCATTCCTAACTACTTTATAGTTAGTTGCATTATCTTTAATTAATTAGACTACATTCTCTAGATCAACCTCGAATATTACCTTATCAAACTCTTGCTTTAGGACTTGTATAGTATATATCTCCCTTGACATGTTTTGGGATTTCAAAAATATAAGTTCTTTAGTACAATGGATAAAAAGGTTTAATAAAGTTATTACTCGTATGTTAATTCGTTTGTACAGCATAATAGTACATCTTGTATCATTTCATGACTCTCTCAAAGTGTAATAATATTCTTAAGATTAAAGATCTTATCTAATAATTTTTCTCTTAACTTTTGATAAGAGGTATATTATATCTTGAACCAATGTTAGAAATTACATTTATCATTGCTTGAAAATGAAAACGGTTTGTTGAATTAAATGAAATATATGTATAATAAAACCATCTACCCACTACTAGGTCTGAATACTAATGCAATTACTTTGAAGCTATACGAGCATGAATTCTAAGTTTAGCACCATTGGTAGTGTTAAGAGGAAAAAATGATTATATGCTAGAATAAACTCTTTCTCTACTCATTCCTCTTTTGCCACTTTCACTTGCAACATCCTCAACAACTCTTTTTTCTTTTGTTGGTGGTCGAAAACTACTACTATCAACATTTGTCCTACTATTATATGAATATTATCACTCAATCTAACATTATCATCATTTCTCTTAAGCATCTCTAAATAATTCTTTTGTTGTCTCATCTTAAGTATGTCTCAATAATTTATAAACATTGTCATTTAATGACTTCTTCCTTACTCTACCTATTTTTGAAGTAACTTATTTTCTAGTCCCACTAAGTGATGCTTCAATCATGAAATTTTACCACTAACCACTTTCTCATAAAATAAACATTTTATCTTCAATATATTTCTCTCAGCTAGTGTACCTCACTGTCATGCCGGATCATTGGACTAAGATTGGGAGTTCCTAACACCCCTTCTCGTCATCTCAATTGAACAATACTTCAATATAATAAAACCTAAAAATAAAAACAATTCATAAATCCACAATCTTCACTTAACACTTAAATAGAGTGTTTCACACTTCACGAATACAATAAAAATAATATCCACACACTTCATAACTTCATATATTTTCATTCAAAAAAAGTATATCACAACGTAGGTTGTGCCATAGAGCACTTTGGTAGCCTTGAACACCTTAAGAGCGTTGTGAGCCACCAAAGAACACCTTGGGAGGTTTACGCTAGAAACCCGGAGAAACGCGAGTTTCTGTTCAGCAAGAAAGATCCCTAACCATATCGCCCGTATGGTATGATACGGGTGAATCTTGTGATCCAAGTTGTATCGCACGATACAACCCGATAAGTTACACATTGTGATACACCATAGTATATCGTATCGTGAAGCTCCACGATATGTTATATATCACACTATATTATATGAATAACAATGGTTGACACCAAATTGTGGATTTATAATTCTAATTTCATTCAAAAAAAACTTTTGCACAAAATTTGATTAAAAGAGTGACACTAAAAAACCGATAGCATTTGGATTCCGGTGTTTCACATGAAAACCTAAACACATAATTCTCTTCGACGTTACTAGTGTACCTCGGAGAAAAATTCACGTGTCACTACTGTTACTCATGAATCAAACACAAAACAGCTTACATAGGTCTAGGTATTTTAAGAGTTAACTTGACCCTCTTGACCTGTTGGACTAAAAGTACAAGAACTGCCGGGCCCAATTAACTTCATAATCAAACATTAATCTTGACATGCAAAAACAACAGTTTACATTGATAATCAAACATTAATTTTAACTGAGAAAAAAAGATTATATTACTTTTTAGTCGACGGTCGATCAATCGCCCATCATAAAACAAGAGTGAGCTGTTGGAATTAAGCGTAGAGCAACAGTTTACAGCGCCGGCTTCATAATGAAACAGCCACTTTGGGGTGACGCGAACTTTCAATCAAGTGAAATTCTGGTGAGGAGATCCCGCATTTTTTCTATACCTTTTGGTTTTCAGCTGAAGCGGCCATACATGCACCCAAAATCAGTTAACAACGTAAATATTACACGATCGGTTTCTCGGCAACCACTCGGTGGGAAGAGGCCCGTGCAGCATCATTCTGTAACAGTGGTGATAAACCATCTGGGCATTGATCCAATTTCACAAAGGAGGACCCGTTCTTTGTGTTTTTCTGGATAACGAAATAAGGAGCCCTTGCTTCACGAATCCCCTCTAAAACCCTGCTTCCTTCTTGCAGCTCACAACCTCCTTCCTCTGCGACGAGCAGAACGGGAGGTAATCTCTCTCTCTCTCTCTCTCTCTCTCTCTCTCTCTCTCTCTCTCTCTCTCTCTCTCTCTCTCTCTCTCTCTCTCTCTGTCTCTCTCTCTCTCTCTCTCTCTCTCTCTCTCTAGATGGAGTCCTCAATCACCACCTTAGGTATCTGGAACTGAAATGGAATCTTGGAGTTTATGCGTTTTGATTGATGTAATATGAACACCTAGGTTGTGCGTCTTATGAGAATGACATTTGTACCCGTTTACTCCATTGGGCTTGAAACGAGCTCTCAGTAGAAAATCAGGACTTCATCTGATTACACCTCGCATCTATTCACATTTAAGGTTGATAAATCAAACAAGCTGCTCGTATTTTCATCTTCATCTCGCAAGGTGGTTACAAATTGAGAAGAAGAAGAAGAAGAAATGATTCTTTATCAATACCAAACTTTCGCCTTCAACCTCTTCTCTCACAAAATCCCTAATTCGCGCAATCTTCCTAACTCACTCACCCCGACTCTTGCTCCGAAACTCCCCAACAAACTCTTGTTCCCATCTTCAAACACGTCTCACCGACAACGTACTTTCCTTCTTTCTGCTGCCCAAAATCCTAACCATGAAAAAGGGGATGCGCACAAGCAGAATTCTGAAGAGAAACCAAAACCAGAGTCTAGTCCCAATATCGATTTGCTGAAGACAATCCCCCGGAAACCAAGGCGCGGGCGACGGAGTGAAGCTGTTGCTGTTGAAGATTTTGTTCGCAGCTCGCTGGAGAGGACATTTGCTGAGATACGTAAGCAGACAGGCAGCAGCATTCCTCAAGATGACGAGATTTTGAAGCAAGTGAAAAAAGGGGAGGATGATGAAGAAGGAAAGACAGAAGAAGAGGAAGAAAATGAGGTTGAAGGTGTCGTCCATTTGGAGGACCCGAATTGGCCTGTAGATGCTGATGTTGGGTGGGGAATTCGAGCTTCGGAGTTCTTTGATAAGTATCCGATAAAGAATGTGGTGGATGAAAATGGGGTGGAGGTGGATTGGGAAGGGGAGATGGTGGACCCGTTGGTGAAGGAGATTAATTGCTTGGAGTGGGAGAGCTTTGCTTTCCATCCTAGCCCCCTCATGGTACTAGTTTTTGAACGCTACAACAGGTGTGGTTCTTCTCTCTGTTTTTCTTCTCTGTGCATTATTCCATAATGGTATCAGATCATCGAGTTGCAGTCTCCTAGCGTTTCCTCTATGCCTCTCCTAGCGTTTCCTCTATGCCTTATATGTTATTCATTGTTCTCTCTCTCTCTCTCTCTCTGAGTGTGGATATTGACAGTAGGAAGGAACATCTATTCCGTAAGAATTTGATCAAACTACTCCTTTTGGCGAAATCAGTTGAAGGCACTATGTTTTGGAGGTAGTTTATGCAATTAGGAAAGGTGGTCGGGCCGTATCCCCAATGGACTTGCTCTAGAAACTAGATTTGCTAAGTGCCATCTGCTAAAGGCCGTGGATACCAAATGGAGGAGCTTGTAATTGCATAAACTACGCCCTACTATCATTTCACAAATGTCATTTCAAGGTTCATCACATCAAACATCATTTTGAAATCTGATTTCTGGATTCACTTTTTCCTTTCTGACAGTTAGTTTGCCTTTCTGCAGAATTGCTGACAATTGGAGAGCAATAAAGGAGCTTGAGAAAGCTGCTAAAATATACTGGAACGCAAAAGACCGCTTGCCACCCAGGGTATAATCAATGATGATTTTTCATAATTACACCATATAGTTGGATGAGTGGATTATGCTAGTCTCTGCTCTGATGATAGTTACTTTAGAGACTTGCCATTAGATGTTCTCTGTTATTTTCACAAGTTGTTTTGGATATAAATTATGATGTTAAAGAGTTTTGACAGATATTGCTCGACTTGGGAACTTTGTTGTAATAGAAGCTGATGCAGGTCTATGGTTTAATCGTACCATTCATGAACTTATGTTAAGCTTTTTTCTGGCAGACAGTGAAGATTGATATTAATATTGAAAGAGATCTGGCTTATGCTCTTAAAGTTAGGGAATGCCCACAGTTGCTATTTCTCCGTGGAAACCGGATTGTATATAGGGAGGAAGGTAGTAATGCTCTTAAACTTCATACAGTATTTTTATTGTTTCAGGATCTGGTGCTTTTATTTAGCTTTTGCTTCACATGGTCAATTTGGATTTATGTTTATGTTACACTAAAGAAGGGTGAACAAGTCTTTCTATGACTGTGGGAGTACTTTATATAATTGTTGCAACTAGATAACAACTGCACCAAGTGACCATGACATGGTTGTTGCAGCTGCTTTCTCCACCATTCCATTGATTATGTATGCATGGAGTTTATGAGGACTAAGTACTTTTCAATTGACATAATTTTAGGGCTGCCATTGTAATTGAGCTGACTGTTTATCAAGTCTTCAGAAAACGTTAGTGCCTATTTCTTTCTTGTATAGGTCTAACTTTAAATGTTACCTAATGTCAGCTCTCATGAGTACTCTTGCTCTTGAAATATCCTTGGTTCATTGTGAAAACTTAGTCTTCTCAATATTCAATAGGGTAGTAATTTCTGAGGACCAAGCTGACTGAGCTTTCTTGTGATGCCAAACTACCTTACGGGCTATTTGGATGACACTGGCATCCACCTGGTTTCTGAACACCTGATTTACTGGTTACAAAGTCTTATATCAGGTTTCTAATTACTTCAGAGACATGTTTTAGATGGTTGCTTGACATTGTGCCAACATGAGTAGCTTCTAAAATTATTTGATTATTCTGTTTGAGTTAATCAGGGCACTCGTTTTAGTGTCTTATGCACACCTTTAAATGAACTTCAAGCTAGCCATTATATATTAGGTCTTTAGCTGAATAGTTTTTGTGTCAGACACAAGTAACACATGCCAAATTGAGTCCATGTTTCCAAATGGATGATATCTTTTCTGTTGATTTTTCTTGCAGAAATTCGATCAGCTGAGGAACTGGTTCAGATGATCGCATTCTTCTACTATAATGCAAAGAAACCGTCTTGGGTAGATGAGAAAGCGGTTGCTCCCCCCATATTGACCTAGAGTTATTCAGGTAACTGTTACTCCTGGATTAGGATATCGCCTCTTAGGTTTATCCATTGTGATGAGGATCAGCCAGCATTCTTTGAAAAATAAAACTGGAAAGGAATTCCTTAAAAATTTCATGATCTATTTACATTATAGAATTTGACCTGGCGAAGGACTGACATATAAAGTCCACCTGGGAATGGGGTGGAAAGCATTGCTTTGTTAGAACCATGATGTGGAACCGTTTTTTATTTTTCTCCTCTTCTGTGAATTTCTTCTTCCTTCTAATGTGAGCATTTTAGGTTACATGGTGGCATCATTTTCTAAAGTCTAATCTAATCTCTGTTTCCTCTGTAGTTATGTGCATGTGTCACAGATGATTCCTTGCTTCCTGCTTCCTCTTATCATATTGCTTCCCTTTCCTGCTTTCTGTGGCAACTTGGTTTCCTGTATGTTACAAGTTGGTCTCATTTCTAAATCTAAGTGTTTGTTTTTCTTTCCTCTGTGTTCACGTGTGTGCGTCTTCCTCTGTGTGCAATAGATTCTTCCTTGCTTGTCACTTCTACTTATCATTTAATTTGTGGTTTTCAATCTGGCAACCTTAGTGTTTGGATAATGTTCGGCTGATACATCTTGTTTCAGTGTGTCCAATCAGCTATTTGGAAAATTGTATCTGGAGTCCCATACTAGTGAAATTTCCTAAGTTTTTTCTTTTGAGCTTCATCATTATGTAAGGTGGAGTGATCTGCTCCAGTTTTGAACTTTTTCCTACACAAACAGCCTTATCTGTTCATTTGTATATTTTGAGTGATGCTTACGGCACATTGGCAAGGTTTCGTAAGATGATTTCTGTGAAATTGGTAGCGGTTCTTTACACATGCCAAATTGAGTCCATCTTGGTTTACGCACAGATTTAATCTGCAAACGTCAAATTGGTAGTGGTTCTTTACACCACCTGTACAATTGGAATTTTTAAGGCTTACTCAGTATATTTAGGGTTGAAGTGCAGTAAAATAGATTCATTAAGAACCTGTTATTAAGCACATTGATTAGCTGTTCAACTTCAATCTACATCACGCATGATGTTCTAGTGTAGTAGCTATTCAAGACGTTTAATCCAGCATGACAAATAAGATTAACAAAACCACATTGATATATGAAATCTTTTGCAGGTTGTTATTTTAGGGTACAATGTAATGATGCATGTCCACCGTCAAAAGTGTTAATTTACAACCCAAGTAGAGAAACGTGTCCCTGTTTTGGACTTGCTGAGACTGTCTTAATGTGTGTGTTGAATCTGTGTGTGTGTGTGCGTGTCTGTTTATGTGTTGCCCATCCATACGGAAGATTGGAGGTCTTGTTAACTTGCATGTATATAGCTAAGACACCTTGCCTGTGACGTCTCATTGTTAGATCTGAATTCTTCATGGCAGACAAAGTTAGAGTGAAACAACGGAACACTGCATACACTCTGCCTGTGCAAGGACTGGATGGGACCAAGCAAGAGCTAAGAAAGATGCAGATAGAGTTTTCTGAATTGTTCTGATTTTGTAGATGCAGTGTATTTATATTTCTTGGCAAGTGATGAAGCATGATCCAGTCTAGCCGACAAATAACTCCTGTGACAGCTCACCGATGATACTACATTATGTTTCCCAATACCCATTCAGGAATAATATCAACAAGAAGAGACTGGCAAATAAAATCTTTCGCAGGCTTTTGTCATTCTTAGCATACAATTTGGGCCTGTGGCACACATCTCCAGACTTACGGGCGTCTACTTTACAATTTAAAGTATAAAACTGTATTCCTGTTTATTACTTGCTGAGGCAGCCTTAACTGTAAGTCATGCACAATGCCACAATTGAACTCTTTCTCTCTCTCTCTCTCTGAGGCAGCTTTGCATTATGTTTCCTCTTGCCTCCATTGTGGCATGTGTTGGATATGTGTTTCATGATGCTAGTCATTTGGATACCATCTTGTTGTGGGTCGTATGTTTTGATGGGGTCTATGATGATGTCTACCCTGTCCCTGTGGATCCGGGGTCGGGGACTCTTTAGAAAGAAGCATGCCTTTGTGCTGATATAGCTCATTGATATGAATCCTCTGCTTTACAAATTGGATCTTCTGCTTCTGATGTCTGCGCGCTTCCATTTTCCTTTTAGCAATGAGCCCCACTCATGGTGATTTTGTTGCTTTTAGTTATGTTTGATTGTGGGGGCACGAGCTCAGGTCTGTGCTGACCAGGGCCCAGAGGCCCATTCGTCCTCACAGCTGCATCAGGAGGCAGAGCGTTGTGTTCACGGACCACACGGTCACGAGTGGGCCGTTCTACTAATGGCCTTATAACCAAACGTACCCTGAGAACTCTGTTGGTTGATCAATCGCTGACATATGCCACGAAAACTAAGCTGAACCTACACTTGATGGCGTGTTGTTTCTAAACCTACTGGGCGGTTGGTAACCAATCCTATACAGCATCATTTCGGGTTGTCCTTTCAAATCAGGTAATTAAGTGCGTGCGAACATAGGTCGCCTGCACGCACATACGCACCACACAATCAGAAAGACTTCTACTTTGGTGTCGGGTTGGGTTGGCTGGTATTATGCTTGAACCTTTGAGTTTGTATTAGAAAAATATGAAGGTCAAGGGTTAACTTACATGAATCTTTCACCATTGTTCTTTTTTTTTTGTTTCAAGAGGATGCCGAAGCCCAATACCCACATCCACACATGCACCCTCTAAGAGTCGAACTCTCCACCAGCAGCAATGGCGGTAGAGCACCCTGTGATTGAGCTAACGCTCTGGGTGCAGCTTTCACGATTGTTTTAATGTTCGGTTTGTTGAGAAGCTACTCTTATTTGCATTTTTATTTGTAAATCATTCTATGTCGTTAATAGTGTTTGATTCAGTTGTATAAATCGAAGATGGGACCTGTTTCCTCCTATGTATTTTTTAACCACCACCTACGACCCCCACCAGTAATCACCACTCAACATAGCCAATAACCACTATTTGTCGATAGTACCATCATTTCCTAACACCGCCACAGCTATTCTTTGCAACCTTCATGACCAGAGCGCCCCTTATCTGCCATTACATACTGCAGCAGTCACCTCTGCCAACTCTCTCCGTCAATATTATTATCACTGCTACCACCAGTGGTGGACCTTCCATGAGCTGGATGAGGTGAATGCCTCACCCAAAGCCAGAAAAAATGCGAAAAATCTACACAGTCTAAATTTCACTTAACTGAACCTTACCTCACTCCAAAATGGTTTGCAGGCCACCACTGACTACCACCTCCATGTGTGTGCGTGTGTGCGCATGTGTCAATGCCATTATCACTGACTACCACTTAGCCACTCCATTACCACAACCAGTATTTTTGCTGCCCATTATCACCAATAAGTAATGTTGTCATGACCAACCACGTCCATGAGATTCACCTCTTGCAGCCAATGACTACCATTCGCCACTCCCAGTGCAATCCTCCATTGCAAGCGTCGTGTATCATCTATTTGACTGATGAGTTTTCATCAAAACACTATCTTCCTATGTATTTCTACACTCGGTTTTATAATCAACTATCAGTTTATCATAAATCTGCTTCAAGTTGTAAAATTCGTCAAAATTTCATTTCTAAGCACTTTTTTCGATCGTTGAACGTGTAGAGACCTTATCAGATCTATTTTCTGACCGTATAAGAATTACTCAAACCCGAGCTTAGAGGGATGAGATATAGCAAAAACAATCAGATTCTATCAAAGGCACCTTGAGTTGGCCAAACATATCTTCTTGAGGAATGGTTATAACAATCATTTTTATCGGATTTTGCTGATTTTTTATCTTTTGGAAAGATCTCCTTATCCTCTTATCTAAGAATCAAGAATAGTATAAGAGTTCGGACGATGGAGTTATAGTGAAGACAAGTTGATCCTTTTAGGATAACTGTAAACAAACTGTCAATTGAATCCTGATAATATTTGAAAATTCACAAAAGAACCTATTTTATCAAAATCAACTAAATGTTGATCCATTAACCTTTATGCCATAGTAAAAATAGCATCAATCATAGCTGTATCGAGGGAAATACATCCAACATTTTGTGATCCTTTCAAAAATCTACGGATGACTGTTTCTGCGGTTGTCACCCGAATCGAACACGAACCTTGGCACCAGCTCGAGAGCCCTAGAAAGCCTCTATGTTCATGTTTGCAATCAATCTTATCTTATGATATGCTCAATTGAATTCTCAGAGACCCCAATACATCTTACTCTCTCGAGGACGGTGGTCGGCCTCCCTTTGACACGCCACGTACTCCATGAAACAGTGAGATCTTCATGCCATTTCAAAGTGTCCCATTTCGACGACAACAGTTTATGAAGAATGAACAGTCACAATCAAACATGGCCTTACTTTTAAGATGAGTTAGTACTTTTCACCTGCAACCTCATTTGCCAGCAACACCATGTAACACTACCATCCCTTACGACCTCATGCCACCAATAGCTGCCACTCGCCACCACCATCGCCATCGTCCATCGTGACCATTGTGAATCACTCGCCACCACCAATAGCTAGTACATCGGGATCTCTGTATTATCGTTGGTAGATCAAAGAAGGAAATCAGTAACATACCTAGCAAGAGAGAAGGAATTGATTTAGCAAGTAATAACAAGCCCGAGGCACAAATCAAAACCCTAGTGCCCTACCTCACCTGGCAGAGGTCACTCACAAGGCGAAGGTCATGAGTTCGATACACATGACATGTGGCCGCCTTGTTGCAACCAAAAGAAAAACCTTAGTGATGCCGGTTCGTGGCAGTATCGAACTGACCTGAGCTTTGAGCAGTCAACCCGAACAGCCCGTTTAACTGGATCAGGTTCGGGTTTGAAGAAAACTCGAATATCTTTGACTGGTTTGGATTGGATTTGAAATTGACTGGGTTTTAATCCAAAACTCTTTTAATATTAAGAATGTTGTTATGGTTGAAATTAGGATACCGGACACAAAATTGAGGTTCGGATATTGGGCCGGGCATAGGTATACGCATAAGCGGGTTCGGACCCAGAGCTAGGGTTCAACGTAGAACTCCCGTAAAACGGATTCTCAACTTCCGATCCAGATACTTGCGACGTGGATCGGGCACGCAATGGGGACCGGGCTTAAACCTAAGGGTAGTTCTGGTATATAACAAAAAGAGAGGAATTCAAATTCGCTATTGCGGGGGTGAAACGGACAATTTAAACGAGGGCGGGAAGCTAGCTGGCTGGGAATTGTAGCCCATGGTTAACTAACTGCAGTTACGACCTTCCACCTCTCCCTCCCTTGTATATAAGGAGCGCGGCCGAGCACCGCTCACTGCATACCCATCGCAACGGGATCCAGCCAAGGCGTCTTCGTAAACGCCTGTTTTCTTCTTTCCTCACTTTTTATCCTTTAAGTCAAGAAAATGAGAGAGTGCATCTCCATCCACATCGGTCAGGCCGGGATCCAGGTCGGAAATGCGTGCTGGGAGCTTTACTGTCTCGAGCACGGCATCCAGGTCGATCGTCTGTCCGTCTCTCTTGTTTTCTTCATTTTTTTCTTGTTTGCTTTCAAGATCTGGCTTTTTGCGATGGTTTTCGTCAGATCGACTGCAGAATGATTGTTTCGTCTTGTTAAGAGATTCGTCTCCGTTGGATCTGGAACTTCCTTTCATGATTGAAACTTTTCATTGTAGATCTAAATGCTCTTCATCTTATCTGCCGGGTCTGGGGTTTTGATCATTAGCGGATTTAGTGGAAATCATGCTTTTAGTTCGATATGAGGTTACATTTCTGTTAGATCTAGCCCCGAACACGAGTCTACCATGGCTAAGATTTTCCTTTGTGAGATCTAGAAACAAGTAATATATATTTTCAACATAATTTTGTGCAGAGTTAATTTCTTACAAGATACCTACTTTGTATCCTATGTTCTTCCGTTAGAATGGTGTAAACCAGTTTTTTAACTTCTATTTGTGCCTCATCGTAATGCTATTAGATTGATTATGGCCCAGCATTTTTCATTGTAGTATAAGAAAATATCAATTACCTTCTAGGTAATCCATATATATTTCATTGTAGTTTTTTAACTCCTACTTTGCAGTTGCGTTGTGCTTGTTTTTTCCGATAATGTATCTTAGAAATCAGGGTTATGTGGCTGTGGTATAATGAATCTTACTGTTTTGCTACTGCATGGTAGTAGCATATCTTTGTGATCTCATTCTGCCGTTTCTTCCTTTTGCTGTGACTCTCTATCTGTTCTTGCTCTTGCTTTTCACCCTTACTGATGACTTCCTTTTCTGCAAGTTCTCTCTCCATTCTTTACGGTTTAATTATAACGATGCAGTCTCCTTACTTGCTTCATGGTTAGAGTGTCATTGACCTTGTCCAAGGTTGCAAATTGATCTCTTTACTCATGTTCCTCTACCCATTCATTTCTGGTCCTACCTAAGCATTTCATGTATATGAATGTGTAATTTTCATTTTAGGGCTATATCGCATTTTCTTCCAAAGCACAATTTTCATTTTATCACCGTAGAAGAATCTCGTTCTTGATTTCCTTTATATTTAATTGTATGTTAGTAATCTATTTGTATATGTTTGTTTTTCTTTGATGCTTTTTTCTTTGATGCTTTTAATCTAATTTCCTTTTGCTTGTGATTGCTTAGAAATCGCTTTCCCATTTTACTTTCTCTGTACTTTTTTAGGTTCTCATTTGAACTGGAAAATTCTCTGTCTCCTTATTTAGTACCGAGTCAATGACAATCAGACAATGCTCTCTTCCCTATTTGCTTCTTTCCAGGAATTGAAATGGCACGGATGTTTCTGATAATGGTTTCTTTGTTATTATGATGTTGTGGCGTTAGTTATAACTTCTTGTTTTCCCCCTTTATACAGCCTGATGGACAAATGCCCAGTGATAAGACAGTTGGGGGTGGAGATGATGCTTTCAACACGTTCTTTAGTGAGACTGGTGCCGGAAAGCATGTCCCTCGTGCAGTCTTTAATAGATCTTGAGCCCCACCGTTATTGATGGGGTGAGGACTGGAACTTACCGCCAGCTCTTCCACCCAGAGCAGCTTATCAGTGGCAAAGATGCTGCCAGCAGCTTTGCCCGTGGTCATTTACGCCAGTAAGTCACAATGCTCAAAAGTTCTATAGTTCTCATTTGTCTTTATATATTTAGGCTGTGTGATATCTGATATGCTTCTGTTGTTTTCTGCCATTTTTAGTTGGAAAAGGAGATCGTTGATCTGTGCTTGGACCGCATTAGAAAGCTTGCTGACAACTGCACTGGTCTCAAGGGTTCTTGGTCTTCAATGCCGTTGGTGGAGGGGCAGTGGTTCAGAGCTTGGTTCCCTTCTGTTGGAGCGTCTGTCCGTAGATTATGGCAAAGAAATCAAAGCTTGGGTTCACTGTCTATCCCTCTCCTCAGGTGTCTCCACCTCTGTTGTTGAGCCATACAACAGTGTCCTCTCCACACATTCCCTCTTGGAGCACACTGATGTGGCTGTTCTACTGGACAATGAAGCTATCTATGACATTTGTAGACGTTCCCCTTGACATTGAGCGACCCACCTACACCAACGCCTCAACCGTCTTGTTTCTCAGGTAAGCATAATCAAATGAGTGCCTGGATTTTTTCATAATCCTGATTGTGCATATTGATGTTTTCATGTTGGTTTGATTTCTTGTGATTATTACATATTTTGGATTTTATGTTAGATTTTATGTTTGCAGGACATGGGGGG
The DNA here is from genome assembly GCA_036023115.1 of Brasenia schreberi. Classification (NCBI taxonomy): domain Eukaryota; kingdom Viridiplantae; phylum Streptophyta; class Magnoliopsida; order Nymphaeales; family Cabombaceae; genus Brasenia; species Brasenia schreberi. Next base: position 1,586,872 of record JAYKKT010000055.1, on the reverse strand, counting down.
ATCGGATTCAAATCTTATTTTAAGTTTTTAATCTATCAATTTGATGTACGCTATCTTGAATTAATGTTTTTCTTTCTTTGGAGTTCAGGTGATTTCTTCACTTGACTGCTTCCCTTCAGGTTTGATGGTGCCCTCAATGTGGATGTTACTGAATTCCAGACCAACTTGGTCCCCTATCCTAGAATCCACTTTATGCTTTCCTCCTATGCACCAGTTATCTCCCGCTGAGAAAGGCTTACCATGAACAACTTTCAGTATGCTGAAATCACCAACAGTGCATTTGAGCCATCATCTTGATGGCCAAGTGTGATCCTCGCCATGGGAGAAGTATATGGCATGTTGTCCTGATGTACCGTGGTGATGTTGTGCCCAAGATGTGAATGCTGCTGTTGCTACCATCAAAACCAAGAGGACCATTCAGTTTGTTGATTGGTGCCCTACTGGATTCAAGTGTGGTATCAATTACCAGCCACCCACCGTTGTTCCTGGTGGTGATCTTGCCAAAGTGCAGCGGGCCGTCTGCATGATCTCGAACTCAACTAGCGTTGCTGAGGTGTTTTCTCGCATTGACCACAAGTTTGATCTTATGTATGCCAAGCGTGCGTTTGTTCATTGGTATGTTGGTGAGGGCATGGAGGAAGGTGAGTTCTCTGAGGCTCGAGAAGATCTGGCTGCACTTGAGAAGGACTATGAGGAAGTTGGAGCTGAGTCTGCGGAGGGTGAGGATGGTGACGATGGAGACGAGTACTGATCGTGCATTTCCTTTTCCGTTGGTGGTTTCTCTGGTTGGTTTCGCTTTGTCTTCTTTGTTCAGTCCGTCGTGTCCGCAAATTGCTTTTGTTTGTGAACTCCCGCTGTTGTTCGTCTCGTTTGTTTCTGTCCGTCGCTTGTGTTTGCTTATTTTGTGAACTCTTTGTTCAGCATCTCCATATATAGCTTTATATCTTGAATCGACGGAAGTATCCCTTATTACCAAGTCGCACTATAGTGCACTCGTATTTTTCTTCCCATTAAGAATGTAACTGATTCCTTTCTCTACTTGGCGAGTGTTCTCCTAGCACCCCAAATAGGTGGACTTCGGGTAAGACTTAATTTTATGTTGCTTTTGGTGACAACATTAGCGAAGCTGAATTTAATCCAAATTGTAACCTTGCATAGTTCACCCATTTAGTGATGAGACACAATTACCTTCGATTTGCGTCACATGTTTAAGAATTTGTGAAACAAGGAACATCTTGTTAGCATCCTCACCTATGAAAGTTTGGAGTTTGCCAAATTAGGGTTGCAATTATCAGAGGGATTAAAATAACTAATGGTCCTGTAAATCGTTTTGGTAACTCAACTTGTAGATACCAATAGATCACCTGGCTGAGGAGTCAACTCGCAAATTGAAGGTCATGAGTTCAATACCTTGGACGCGTGTCTGTCTTCAGTCTCCCCATTATACCAATAGATCCATTTGTTATTGGGTATGAACAAGAAAGCAAGCTTTGGATCCACGATCCTCCAAGGATCTGAATTCTGTTTTCTCATATCATGTAATATGAGGCAAATGGCTAGACCTCTTTCACCCATACATGAGAAAAGCAAGGCAAATACTGGTTTTCCTACTGAGAAAGTTATGAAAGGCAGTCGTGTAAGATTTGATAAAGGGTCTTTAGGGGGTTTGATTGCATGATTAGGACTATGAAACAGGGACTCCAATTTTGATTCCATCTAGAGGTAAGCTATTGAAATCACACACATACGTTGAGGCTTGTGTTTGATTATAACGAGAACTGAAACTGTAGTTTTCATATTTATTGGCCTCTTAATGAAATATCCCCATACGGGCCATTGGGGGCTGGGGCTCCCCCTGAGAGACCGACGAGACCCTCAGTTCTCCTCTGCACGGCAATCCCCTTCTAGTCTCTCGTCGGCCACTTTGACTGAAGCACACTGGCATGCTACAGCTGTTCTCCAGACCCTCACGAGTCCGCACCCGCACCTCTCTCTCATTCTCCCGTGTCCGTCGTCGTCGGGCTGGGAGTGAATGCACTGAATTTTGTAATCTATTCAAACTTCTATTAAGTATATTTTATTTAATATTTAATATTTTATCATTTAGTAAAGTTGGTCGCCCCTCGTTAAGAATCTTGGCTCCTTCACATACCAGCCTCTACTAGCATAACATGGAACTGATCAAATGATCCGTAAACCTAGAGAAGTCCATTGTTTAGGGCTTTATCCGATAGTGCAAGTACTTGTAAAGCACTTTGTTGATCCAAATAGCGACCTTCCATGATCTCACACCATCCATCGGCACAGGAGCAGAAGTAGGCCTTTGTGAGTGTAGCACAAAATTCCCAATCCTTCGTTACATTGAATCCCCACCATACATCACCACCCGATGATATGATTTCTGTGGAACTATACATTGGCGATTTTGAACCAGCCTGACGCCTTGAACCGACCCAAGACGAGAACCAGAAAGAACTAGAACAAGTCAAACCGGATTCGAAACTGAGACCATTCAGTTTAGTTCCAGATCCACATTCTATGGAATCGAAATTAGGTTGAAACCAGAATCAGTAGTTCCAAACTGCCTGTTTCATATTTCAAAAATTTTATTGATTTTTCCCGGTTTCAAGTAGTCTAATAGTAAAATGTGAACAAGGACCGACAATTCCAAACCAAAATCACCAGTTTTAGAACCGAAACCAGTCCCAGTTCTTTGGTTCCAGAAAAACCTATCCTTCGTTCAGATTCACCAGGAACCAGCCATGTCACAAGTTATGAGCACGGTTTCCAAGTCAGGTATCTTCCCAACCCCTACTTGATTGAGGCTTTATTTTATTTGCTGTATGGTTGCTTGTCAACAAATGTGAGAAAGATCCCCTTGGTTTGTTCTAGGGTTTCTCTCACATAAATGCTTCCTTATTCATTACCAAATAAACACCTTCTTATGCGTGTGGGCAAGTCCAACCTACCGAAAATGGCTAATATAATATATATATAGAGAGAGAGAAATTAAATCATGTTCACCACTAATATTGTTTACTCATGCTCCATTATTGAATATGAGTGACATAAGTATAATAAAATTGTTCATTATTTTTCAATTTTATATCCTAAATGGTTGAGCTTAAGTGAACAACGTTAGTGGTAGGAATGTTGGTTTTCTTATATACATAAGGTTGTGATAAATGCTCAAATCTACTTTTTATCGTCCCAATCATTTGATTTTTGAGATGAACAGTTGGAATGATAAAGTAAAAAATATTTAATGCATATGTATAAAATACAAAAGTATAATAATACTTTTATTTTAAATCTTCATCATTGCTAATCAAACGGTAATGATGTTTGACTATATTTGAGTATTCATCGAGATTTAGTATTTACCACTACTTATATATATAATATGTATAATATAGTGAGATGGGTGAACATAATACAGATACTAACATTGGTTAATAGAAAAGGCTGGGCTGTTTCTTTGCCAACAATGACAAGAAATGTTTAGCCACTAGTATTTGGCCGGTAATATGCAAAAGGATTGCATTACACATTGATCCTATTGAATGCCTTTCGTCTTCTTCCCTTTATGTAGGACATTTTTTTTCTGCTACGAGAACCAGATGCACTCATTCTTGCAAGTTGGGATCATGGGCGGCACCCTCCCCCTAAAGTCTAACCATCCATAATTATTGGTCTTTCTAAAGTCTAAGCAAAATTATTGAAGCAAAACCAAACACTCTCTAGGCACATCTGTCCAAAATTTCAAATTAACATTGGGAAACTTTATATATACATGTATATATGTATACATATATATATATATACACACACACACATATATTTATACACACACACATATATATATATACACACACACACACATATATATATAATTTGTAAAAGCTCGTCAACAAAGATCAGCTACTCATAATGCCAACAAAATTTAGCTCTCACATGTATATACATACATAATGCCAATCAATGATGCTACTAGCTTGAATTATTATAAACCTACAAAAGAATTGGGCCTGACATGCTTACGAAAATTGAGACTGGCTTCAACGTTTTAGATTCACAAATGCAATGACACAGCATGGTGCTCAAAGACAAACAAGTCTGCCTATTTAATGCTGTTTTTGTCTAGTATGGAGTCCTCTGGCCCCTCTTATATGAATATATATGTCGTGGCATCCATCTCCCATGGTTTTCGTGGAAGGGCACTCGGGCTCTTTTATCAGTGAAGGATCTACTTTATGAAGAGATAGATTCGAAATTTGAAAAAATCGTGAGTTCACCATTGTATATAGTCTTGGAAGCCCACTCCGGCTCTTTTACCAGTTTACAGTGAAGTAGATTCGAAATTTGAAAATTTCGTGAGTCCACCATTGTATAAGAAATAATAATACTTTATGAAACCTCAAAATACAAGTACACTTCACCTCAAAAAGTTTTTAGGTCCGTCACTGTCCCATGGTGGGTGTTCAATTCTTGGGGTGCATGTATGTGCATTAGGCTTCGGGCTCCCTGCTGGTTTGTTCAGCTATTAAACAAGTTCGACTCGAGCACAGGAGCTTGAATAGCTTGGCTTCCTGTGGGTGCATCTAGTCTTTAACGAACCCTTTATTGTAACATCAAGTTATACGACATTATCAACTTACCACTATGCCATGCAGCCCTATTGGTTCATACAAATTATTTCCTTCATATGACGGCCAAGCCATACTATTTACTGCCATTGTGCATTAGGCAATTCAGTCAGGCTATGTTTAGTTTCAACCAAACAAGTTACGTATGCATTATACGGATCTTGTTTCATATGAACCCAGATGAAGATAGTGTATATATATAGAGAGAGAAGGTGGAGGATGCAAATTAATGGTATCACATATATCCAAACTATTTTCAATTGAGGGGCATGGATGGGTAAGGTTAGAAAGTAAAAAGTATATGCGAGTAAAATTATGTACCCTATAAAAGAAGAATATACTTTTTACTTTTTTTATTCTCAATCTCAAATCATTCATGACCTTTGATTGAATGATTTAAATTGGTTTAGATGGAGTTTGCATATATATATATATATATAGAGAGAGAGAGAGAGAGATAGTGATGTGTGCTCAATTTAACACAGTGTTTAATCCCTTGTTTTGCATGATTCTATCGATTCAACTACCAATCATTGCTCTCTATCATCTTTCACAATTCCTTTACTATTCAAAATTGTCTTTCATCGACAAATTGTTAAAACAATCAAAATTATCTAAATAAAACCTCAATATTTATTATATAGGTGGTTTTGTAGTTTTTAATTGATTTTGATAGTGGTGGTGATAGTTTTGGTTGAATAGAGGATGGTTTTGGGTAGTAGAAGAGTAGTGAAATATAATACAGGATAAAGATTTATGGTTAAATCAGTGAAACCATAGAAAATATGAGATACACACCACAATTATATATATAAAAAAACTGGTAAATGTTAGCATACTTAAGTATTAGCAAATCCAAACAAATCTCAATCATCCATTATTGATGGATGATTAAAATTTTCAATTCAAAAACAAGGGTCTACGTGAATAAAGTGTACTTGTAAAAGTATAATGAAATTTAAATTTCAACTATCTATCATAAAAGATAAACCATTGAGATTTATTTGAATTTTCTAGCACCTAAGTGTGTAAGCATGTACTAGTTTATATCTAAGTGTGTAAGCATGTACTAGTTTATATATATATATATATATATATATATATATATATATATATACATATATATATATATATATATATATATATATATATGTATATGTATATATATATATACATATATATATACATATACATATATATATATATATATGTATATACATATATATATATGTATATGTATATATATATATGTATATGTATATGTATATGTATATATATATGTATATATATATATGTATATGTATATATATATATATGTATATGTATATATATATATATATATGTATATATATATATGTATATGTATATATATATATATATATATATATATATATATATGTATGTATATAGAGAGAGAGTCATATGGAAAGTCGCACTAAGTCAAAATTCACGTCCTTGTTAAGGTCTCTGATGGACAAATTAATAATTGAGGAGAATTATTATACAAGATAAAGAAGAAAAGGAGAAGGGGATGCTGATTAAGAAATGACAAAGAAACAATCTCCTACGTGCATTCGTATCCACTAAACGTAAAGCTACTTATGGGGTTGGCATATTTTATATGTAGGGCCTTGGCTAACCAAGACAACCATTACAAGTCATTATATCAATGTCAATCATCTAATCTATCATATCAAATTCATGTCACTTATTTAACCCTTACTTACAAGGCTTTTTTATGTAAAAATAAAAGAAAAAAAATGCATGCATGCATGCATACAGCAATATGCTTTTTTGAGAAACTGGACTTGTTTGGATTTGCAATATAATCTAAAGAGAGTCAAGCCTCTCTGTCTCTTTTTTCATACGAGCTTTTGGAGAAATTCGATCTTGATTTTCGGTGTTTGTAGTTCCAAATTTTATTTTACATCAAACGTAGGACCCATCGCTTGTTTTATATGCTCAACTTAGTGAGAACTAAGCACCAAACAATGGGTAGAGAAACTGAGCTTAAGGGCATTGCACGAAATCCCAAAGACCTCTTTCTCTCTTGTAATGCTACTCCACTTGGTACGAAAATATAAGCATCAATATCACTTGCAAATCAATTCAAAATCATGATCTAATATGGGTCTAATCAATTTGAAACCTTGGTTACAAACTAATATGAAGCAAATCAATTCAAAATCATGGTCTAATATCAACCTAATTGAATCAAATATATCTTTTGGGACTTTAGGATTCATATTGATGGGTGTGAACCAATAGCGGACCCACTTTAAGGCGAGATGAAGTATGTGCTTCACTCAAAATCGTCCACATTGTATATAGAAAATACAAATGCTTTGTTGATGTGAAGTACAAATGGGCTTTGTCCTAAAAGGTTTTCTTCGTTCACCACCATAGTGAACCATCTACCCCTTTTTGCAGGTTTTGTTCATTTATTATTAGGAACCTGGTCTTATTTTTTATGCTTATCAGATGCAAACACCGGGTATTGAAAACTTGACCTGCTCTTCATTCTGCGTGGCACTGTCGCATCTTCAGTTGCAAGTCAAATGCCCTTATAAATTAAGAAAAAAAAACTTGACAAAATTTACAAAAAAGAAGCTTATATGATGAAACGTTCCCACGGTATCTTAATATTATGCAACTATCAAAATTTCATAAAAAAAAGTACGACGCAAAACAATATGCTGTGTGTATAACACAAAAAGGAGGAAAGATGTGTGTGTGAAGGCCAAAAAGGGAGACGTTGAAAGCAAAATTTTGGAGCCTTGTGTAAAGGGAAGAATCTTGATATTGAAAAGCAACGTTTTATTTAAGTTGTAAAATGCCAAAGAAATTATCCCCACCATCACTTAATCCAAGCAAGCAAAATTTTGGAGCTTTGTGTGAGGGGAAGAATCTTAACATTGGAAAGTAACGTTTTATTTAAGTTGTAAAATGCGAAAGAAATGATCCCCCACCGTCACTTAAGCCAAGAAAGACAGGACACTGCTTGAGTTTGATTGAAACTCCTTCTTGGACAGAGAGATCTCGATACGTGGCTGCCCACAGTATACCTCTATATCGTGTGATAATTTGGGTCTGGATCCGAATACAAATACAAATCCAGACCCAAGTGGACTTCACTCCACAGTAACGCCCGATAATGGGCGTTTACTAGAATATCGGGCACGGCGGAACCGTCGCCAACCGTGATTCTCATTGTTTGTTTTAAGGGTGATCTAAGAGTGCTTTTGACGTTCAACAAGGGTCTTCAGAGAGATTTGGCCTCGAGCGACTTTACACAGTTGAAAAATCGCGAAACCGGTAAGTTACCGGTTATTTCTTTTTCGATTCGTGTTCTGCACTACTTTCCGGCAAAACAACGGTTGTTGCGCTTCGATTCCGGCCTGGTATGAGAGGACTGAGTTGATTTTAGGGGCATGGGATGAGAACGACGGTTTTCATCTTCGAATCGACCGTAAATAGGCAAGCATTCGCGGGATTTCGTGAAAACAAACCCTAGAAAGGTCTCCGACAAACGGCTGCTGTCGACGGCGGCCGTTCTTGAGGTTGACCAAAAGGAGGGGTCGGGTGGACGGTTGGGATCACCGTCGGCTCTCGTCAATGCCGGAAACGGCAAAATCACCGTCGGACTACCATTGTTTCTGTTTGATGAAACCGTAGGTACTGCCATTGTTTAAACCGTAGGTACCTTGAGCGTTTCGGCTTAGACGGAATATTTTTCGAACTCTAGAGTCATGTGACTTTGAGCAGATAGAGTATGGTCGATAATAACTATTGAAAGTATGAGTTGATTGGAAAGCATGGTTAAAACACAAATAATATATGTTATAAAACATTTGTGGAAGATATTGTTAATATAGTGGTGTGTAATGTTGGATTTAATCTTAATTAAGTTGGGTTTATTAAATTTATGTACATTAATCACATTTAATTGATGTTCATATTCCAAACATTCGGATGAAGTGTCTCATGAGTTTCATTTTTTATACCATTGTATGAAGGAAGCCGAGATGGAGCTTCGTGACAAATTTATTGTTATGTTTATTATTGAGAAATTTTTCAAGTCTTAAAGAGGGTTTCGACCTAGATCTCAAGCGTAAAAAAGATAACATGACCCTTGATGATCTAATGATAGACATAACAATAAATAAAAAGTATAAAAGTTAGTACTCGGAGGTTAACCTGATGATTGAAAGGAAACATCCTATTGATCTTAAGGGAAAACATGTAAAGTATAAAACAAAAGTTAAGATTTAAAACAAACCTTGATGATGTTCGATATTTGGTGAGGGATTGTCCCTCAAAGAAACCGAAGAAACATTCATTCGCTCAAAGAGTTATAGTCAACATGATGGTGACTACTCCGTCTTCTAGTAATGGGTATTTATCCATCAAACATGTTTCTTTTCTATTCATGAGTTAGAATATTGGATTGTAGAGATTGGGATTAATGTGCATGTTTGTGCTGACTAGTCTCTATTTATATCTTACCAGGCCGTCTGTGAGAGAATGATGACTTTACGAGATCATTCAATTGTTTAAGTCAACGGTTAAGGGCGTATGGATTTAAAATTTTCTTTAGAAAATGTTTAACTCTTCAGGGAGTCTATTAGTATCGGGTCATGTAAATTTTGATTCAATAAAAAAAATGATAAATTTAAATTTAATCTAAGAAACTGTTATATATAGAAAACACAAATGTGGTAAATGTGTGCAAGCGAAACAACCTAATAAATATTTACATACGGTTAAAAGAAAACCTAATATTTTGATATGGTACACACTGATATTTATTGATGATTGCAATAGATAATGTTATATTTACTTCCTTAAAAGTAAATATGAAGCTTTAAAAAAGTTTCAAATATTTAGAAATAAAGCACAAATTCAAACAGGTAAGTTACTTCAACGATTAAAGTATGATAGGGGAGGAGAGCATATTTCAAATATTTTTCAAGAATACTATCAAAACAACAGTATTGTTCATTAGGTTACCGCTCTATACTAATGAGATAGTTGAATGAAAGAATAAAACCATGTGTGATATGATTAATATTTTACTTCAAAGTTATAGATTACTCACCTACATGTGGGAGAAACTTTGAATACAGTTTACCATATTCTTAATAGAGTTCTCAATAAGTATAAGAAAAATATTTCATTTAAGCTTTGAAATGGTCGAAAAACTAATGTCAAATCTCTGAAAGTGTTAGGTGTCTTGCGAAAGTACTTATATATGAACACAAGAGAAATAAATTGGGACTTAAAACCGTAGATGTTATCTTTCTAGGTTACGTAGAGACAAACTATGTGTGTAGATTATTGGCCATTAGATTTTATGTTTCTGACATACATGTCAATACAATAGTTGAGCTTTATTATGCTATATTCTTTGAGAATATATTTTCTATGAAGACTAGAGTTTCTCAAATTATATCTTTTACACTCTGACCTTACTATTGGATCTATTCCTAATCATTTGGAAATGATGACAAATGGGGAGGGACATAATTGTGTTATTTCTAAATCAGATAACTCTAATGAAATAATTGAACCAAGAAGAAGTAAACAACCTATGATATCAAAGGACTTTTGAAGTGATTTTGTTACTTTCAATATCGATGATGGTCCTATTACCTTTTAGTAGGCTATGACCTCACACGAGATTAAATTTTAGAAACAAACCGTTAATGATGAAATCCAATCAATTCTCTCTAATGTTACTTGAGAATTTGAGAATTGGAGGATTTGTCTCTTGATTGTTCTACAAGAGGATACAACTAAATCTTTAAGAAAAAACTGAATGCAGACGAAATAATCAATAAGTATAAGGTCATGTTAGTTACCAAAAGATACACACAAAAGAAAGTAATAAATTACTTTGATAGATGCTCTCTAGTTTCTTGGGTGATTGGAATACACACAAAAGGAAAGAATAGGTTACTTTGATACTTATTTTCTAGTTTCTTTAATGATCATCATCCATGTGTTTATAGAATTGGCCTCATATATGACTTCACAATCTATTACATGAATGTGAAGACTTTGTTCCTTCATGGTGACCTCCATGAAAAAATTTATATGGATTAGCTATAGGAATTTGTGACAGATGTGAATGAGTTTAAGGTGTGTAAGCTTATTAAATTATTATATTGTTTAAAACAAATCCCTAAATAATGCATGAAAAGTTTGATTATGTGATATCATCTTTTAGTTTTATTTTTAATTATTATGATAAGTATGTCTACTATAAGTTTATCAATAATGCTTTCATCATTCTTTGTCTATACATAGATAATATATTGTTGTTTGGTTCAAATATGAAAATAGTAAATGAGACTAAGTTATTCTTATGTAATAAGTGTGAGATTAAGGACATGGGTATAGATGATGTGACTTTACAACTTAAAATCACAAGGTCTATTGATGATATAGTAATCTCTCAGTCTCTCTATATTGTGAAAGTTTTAGAGAGATTTTGATATACAAATTATAGACTTGTCAAGACCTTATATGATTCATCTAAGGCTTTGTATAAGAATGAAAATGATATTTATGTATTTCAACTACGATATTCTCAGATTATCAATAATTTGATTTATCTAGCCAACTATACATGACTAGATATTGCATTTATTATATTTAAGTTGAGTAGATACACCAGTTGTCCACATAGAACCCATTGAGAAGCTCTAGACAGAGTATTTCACTATGTCAAGGAAAATATTTCTCTTGTACAATATTAAGGTAAATATCCTTGTTCTTAAAGGATTTAGTGATGCTAATTTGTTAATAAAGAACTATTAGAGTAATGGGGTCACTCGATATGTGTTTCTTGTGGGTGGTAGTTGACATGAAAATCTAAGAAACAAACTATTTTGGGTGGTTTTACCTCACTGCACTTTAGATGGGATTGAATTAAAAGTTTAATGGCTTAAGAGACTTATGTCCAATTTACCTATGGTAAAGAAGTCGTTTCTTACAATTTCAATACACCACAATCGTTAAGATCAATAGTTTCAGGTACAATCAAAAGTAACAAAGATACATCAAAATCAAACTAAAGTTTGTAAGAGCTTTTATGCCTAATGGGGTGATGGTTATAGATTTTGTTAGATCCAAAGATAATATAGTTGATCATTTTACTAAGGGTCTATCAATAGCCTTTGTTGAGAAATCTAAGTTGAGATAAGACTAAAACCCGTGATTTATTCACAAACAGTAACAACCTAACCTAACTGACTTAAGATCACACAAAGTAGGTTCAATATGACATTAACAAACTATTATGTAAATAGGATGACACTTTGTATTATGTGATATTTTTAGTATATGTGTATATGTCTCTTATAAACCTAAGGTGTCATAACTAAAAGTTTACCAAGAGATTATTCTCTTAATAAGATCGAGTCCTAGTATAGGATATTAGCAGTGTATTTTTGGAGATGTTGAAATAAGTGATTGACATTGTGTGACCGCAATAGGGGAATTAAATTATTCCCTTAAGTCATGATACATGATATGGATGCATACCATTAATGCATCACCCTTAAGATCGTCCTATAACCTTTTATTATGTTATTATCAATAGACACATTTATACCACGGTTCAAGTGAAGACATATGTTCGCCCAGTTCCTATAAGGATAAGATTGGATAACTCTGGTAACGGTTCAAACCAAAAGGTACCATTGAAAGCATAATATGATGACTAATTTAGGATGATACTTTTATACTTTAGGACTTTGTGGGGATGGTTAGATTTAATGTTAATTAAGTTAGATTTATTAAACCTATGTGCATTCATAACATTTAATTCATGTTCATATCCCAAATATTCAATTGATGCATTATTGATATATGTTAAATTATTAAAGTATAAAAAGTCACATGTGAGGGACTTGTGCATGTGATGACCAAGAGGAGACAAAGTTTAATCACATATTAAAGAATGAGACAAACTCACATGTCCTTTTATATAGTTGGTAGATCATGAACATTTATTCAAAGAGCTTGGAGAGGACATGCTACACCACACACACGTTGGGCCTAGGCTTGGGTTTGGGCCTAAGCTTGTATTTGAAAATTATATTCGGTGTATCTTTTTTGTATGAAAATCTTTTGATCTAATGATCAAGAGTGCTTATGCGAGAATGGTTATGAGACTGATAGGTGCGTCGTTTGGATTGGATTCACGATTCGTGATCCAACATACAGTCTATAAATAAACGATTAGGGCTCCCTAATCACAAACTTACTCGTGAGCACTCTCTATCCTCCCACCTTTGTTCTCTATTGCTTGTGGTATTTCCTATGGTGTGACTGCTACTAGCTATCATTCCATCCAGTTATAGGCGTCTAAGGCGTAGTCGAGGTCGACTCGAAGCCAAGTACGTGTATTTCGAGTTGTGTGTGCATTTTATTTTCAGAGAAAGACGTAGGTACCCGTAGTACTCATAGCAGATCACTAATTTTTCTAAAAAAAACCCACAAGGACGACTTTCAAAGATAAGTTCTTATTTTGATTATTATTTATGTTTTTGTTTTTCGTACGGATTGCTTATTACTTATTTTGGATTTAAGTTATTATTGATTGGGGTATTTTTATATTTGTTGCATATTGATTTATTATACATGTATTTGTATGATTTTTGGGAACACGTAACTTTACTATTAGATTATGTTAAAGGTTTAAATTTTGTAGATAGTTTGAATTTGATATTTTATTTAAGTTAGTTTAGTTATACTTAGTTTGATTGTCATTTATATTCATACCCTTTCTTATCCACGTGACATCAACTGGCGTCAAGTACTGATGGCGACTCTAGTCAATCTCAATGAAAACTTAATAAAGTTATGCAATTAAAAGAGTTTCATAAAACTATTATTTTGTGGTACAGATTAACCTTTCCTATAGAATCAGATGAGATCTTCATTGTGAAATATTAAATAGGAGGCAGATTCGGGTCTTATAGTGCAATTTAAGACCTTCATTTACAACTTCAATTCACAGTGAATCCACATCCGTTAACACCTGTAGCACATAATAGGGTTTAGTTCTCTAATCCAAATTCCGGATTTCAGTATCGGCAAGTGGCATGTCCATCTTTTTAGGTGGTCTACATAATCTTAGATTCTCTCTCTCTCTCTCTCTCTCTCTCTCTCTCTCTCTCTCTCTCTCTCTCTCTCTCTCTCTCTCTATATATATATATATATATATATATATATATAGAGAGAGAGACTCATATATGTTAGTACATTTGGATATATGTTCATACATTTGGGTGATAACAAATTTAAACAAATCTATATATAATATATAACCACTTTCATTACTAAATCCGCTTTATCACAATGATTTTATGGGATTTGAATGTATTGCTTTTTTGCAACCTATGATTTTCCAATTTTATTGAATGATTGATATGCGTCAAGATAAAATCAAGTGAATATCCAAAGTTCGTCTTGTGAAATAAAGAGGAAAGACTCCATCCGATCACTTTAACAATAAAATAGCAAACAGAAATCAGACTGAAAGAATACATGCATGCATAAACGCAAATGCTTTTGCATAGTGGATCGCGTATTTTCTGAAGGCTTCACAAACTGTATGTTTTCCAGATTAACCAAACTGGAGGGGCATTGATTTGAGAGAAAACTGACTATTAAAACACAACCACACAGAATATTTCATTAAGTATTTTCGTTCTGGAGTCGCAAAATTATGTCATTCAGTTGTCGCAATCTCCAACAACCCTTAAGTTTTAGATTAAGCAAATGGGTATAAGAAGTCTTCATGTTACTTTCAATGAGGGTTTTGTTGAAAAGCGGACCTGAAAGACTCTACATTCAAGTAAAACCCATTGTTATGACCCGATTCAACAAGACTGCCTGCAACCAACAATACTTTTTTCACTGGAAAACGTTTTCTACCTTTGGAAAAGCTTGTGCTTTGTTAACATTGCCTCGTAAGTAAGACTCTCCCTCTTAAATGGCTTCCTCTCAGGATTAGCATTTATTATCTTGCTTCATCACTAAGAAGTTGAAAGTTGCACAACTTGTGTCCTTATATACTCTTCAACTCTCTTCTGCTCTGTGTGTGTTCTGTTTGACAGTATTCAGAGAGACGTCAAAATGCATAGGAAAAGGAAAACGCTCTATAGATAATCACCGTTGGTAGATTATCATATACACGGTTATCCCCATTTGTTGAAGTGGGACCCACTAGGGAAAAAGTTTATATGATCTTCGTGCATCTATTGATGTCCGCCGTTAGATCACATACTATCATTTTCTTTTTCTCTGTATTTTGTAATCTTTACGTATTTCTCTCTCTCTCTCTCTTATTTATATGGTGCAAATCAGTACAATGCCTGTCACCCACCCCCCTTCTGTCTGCTTCTGTTGTTCTTGATTTCTCTATCTCGTCTTCTTAAGGAAGCAGCAAGATGCCCAAACAGGAGGCGGATTCGGGTCACTCCATTCCGTCCATCGAACTGCAGAGCAGGGTCGACACCGCCTTCTTCGATGAAGACGCTGAGTTCGCTGGAAATTTGGAAAAGAACGTCGACGACGACGGAAAACCCAAACGAACCGGTAACAAACTTGGCCCTTCCTGATTTGTTTTGGTTGTTCATCTCTCTCTCTTCTCACACACACATACACAGAAGGTATCACTTGACCTGTGGTCAAATATAGCATGTGGGTGTTGTTTCTCAGTTGATAATGGTTTGTTGTGTACTTCAGGAACTCTGTGGACGGCGAGTGCACATATCATAACGGCGGTAATTGGTTCAGGTGTACTGTCGTTAGCATGGGCGATAGCACAGTTGGGGTGGGTGGCAGGACCGGCCGTTCTCATGGCGTTTTCCGTCATTACTTTCTTCACTTCTTCTCTCCTGGCAGATTGCTACCGAGAGCCGGTCACCGGCAAGAGAAACAACACCTACATGGACGCCGTCAGATCCAACTTAGGTAAAACTAGGTTCCTCACAAGAAGCTCAAGAAGAATAGATGCAACTGTTTCCTACCTGTGTATGTGTTGATAAAAAGAAGAGAATCTTGTATTCTTTTGTAGTATTATATGTCCTTTCTATATCGATTTCCCGTTTCTTACTGCATGGAAAGCGATTTCTGTCGGAAAAATGGCTTATGAGGTGAATCCGTGATGGACCACCGGAGCAATAGAAAATTAGTGGTTGGTGCACCTTTGAATGATTTAGAATTGAGGAGGGCTTTCCTCTTAATCTGCTCCTCTTTGAAATGTAGACGCTCTATTTTTGTCGAGTTATTTGCATGGATAACTTCGTTAGAACCGGATTTATGTCTGCCCCTTCTTAAAATACATCTTCCAAGTTTATCTAAAGGTGTTCAATCAGGCAATGGCCAAGGGATAAAAATTAATTATGTCGCATGCATGCTTATATATATATATATATATATATATATATATATATATATATATATATATATATATATATATATATATATATATATATATATATGTGTGTGTGTGTGTGTGTGTGTGTGTGTGTGTGTGTGTGTGTGTGTGTGTGTGTGTGTGTGTGTGTGTGTGTGTGTGTGTGTGTGAAATTTATTAGTCCATTTTCCCTGAAAACCTCGTCTCCTTCATTACTCTGTCCTTCTCCATGGAAAAAGCATATGAGAGAAACGTGATTCAAAGAATCCAGTTAAGTTAGAAAACGTCTTGGTAGAGGAAAGATTATCCTAAACGTATTTACTTCTGTAGGGGGGATCAAAATCAGACTTTGTGGTCTCGCTCAATATGCAAACCTCTTCGGCACCGCAATCGGTTACACCATCACTGCATCCATCAGTATGGCGTGAGTAAATTAATTAATCCTCTCTTTTAGTTTCTCAAGACTTTCATTCATATAAACTTACAATTTCTAAGATTGGATTTGCTAATTGTGAATGAGCAGAGCGGTGTATAGGTCAAACTGCTTTCACAGGCGGGGTCACCATGCTGGGTGCCACACATCCAACAATCCTTTCATGATCATCTACGCCAGCATGCAAGTTATTCTCTCTCAGATCCCCAACTTCCACAAGCTCTGGTGGCTCTCCTACGTAGCCACAGCAATGTCCTTCGCTTATTCCTCCATTGGCCTCGGCTTCGCCTTGGTCAAAGCAACAGGTGAAACCATTACTATTATTATATAGTCTCCTTTTTATGAAGTCCAGTTTCCATCATGCTTCATGATAAACAAGCATATTCAACAACTGTCCATCATGGTATTTCCCGATTTTATATACACAGATTACACCAATATCGAGAGATTTCATGAAAATGGCGATAATGTCAATTTTCATGAAGTTAAGCTTTACAAAAATGTATATATTACATATTATTGTTTCCATTTGTTAACTTGGCAAACTTACCCAAGAGGTGAGTCTTACCCTCTTTTACTGTCTCCTTTAAGAGGGAGTCGCCACATATGGCCATAGTTGTAACTTCTTTATCTACTACTGTTTCTGATAGCCAGTTTGATAGATACAGGATATCCTTTATTTCAACTCCTCACCAAGGTGTCAAATCCATCTCCATCGCCTTGTTCTTCACTTAATCAAGTTTTTTGAATTTAATGCCATTGCTATCGCAACCATGGATGCAACACTGATGTTATGCATGTTAGGATTTGATAACGAGATTGAAGTACCTGAAGCATTTGAAAAATCCTTCGATCTCTCAAATCTCATATGCTTTACCAGGTCTTTGTGTTAGGTTTTTACCACCCATCTCCACCCCTGAAACGAAGTCACTCTTCATTACAGCATAAAACTCACAACCCAACACTAGTAATTAATGGCCTTCTGTTCTTACTTGTAAAATACAAGAAAACTGCAACCTGAGGCATAAAAGTCGGAGACAGTCTCATCCCCTCTTGATTGTTTGCTTGAATGATGATGATGCATGCACATATGCAGCTTTTTCATTAACAGATTAGCAGCCAAAGTTGAGTAATAAATATTGAGGCGGATGGACATGCATGAG
Source organism: Brasenia schreberi (assembly GCA_036023115.1). Lineage (NCBI taxonomy): Eukaryota > Viridiplantae > Streptophyta > Magnoliopsida > Nymphaeales > Cabombaceae > Brasenia > Brasenia schreberi. Next base: position 1,569,196 of record JAYKKT010000055.1, on the reverse strand, counting down.
AAATTGCAGGAAGCAGCCATGGGAAGACGAGCTTAACGGGGGTGGCAGTGGGCGTGGATGTCACAGCCACTGAGAAGATCTGGCGAACCTTCCAAGCGCTTGGCAACATAGCCTTTGCCTACTCTTACTCCATGGTCCTCATTGAGATTCAAGTGAGCCCCTTCTTCAACTTTTATAAAGATATATATGTGTTTTAATGCACAAACATTTCTAGGTGGTCGATTTATGAGATCAATAGTAAATATTTAAATTACATTTAAATTACAAATATATATTTACTTTTATACTTTACATTTAAATCAGCATGTACATTTAATACAAAAAGTAATTCAAACTTCTACCGTTAATCTTAAAGATTAAACGTAAAACTCCCTCAGACTATTTATACTACAATAAAAGCAATTAAAAAAAGAGGAAAACGTGCACCTGATCATGAATCGGGCCGGGTGCATGTGACAAAATCGAGCTGAATCTACCCATTTGGGTCGGACCAGTTCACCCCTGGTTTTCATTTTTACTATTCCAAAAACCTTTTTCGAGTTCTTTCTTACAATTTGTAGGGATTCTTAAGTACCTGATTGTATTTATTGGGTTTCATTAGATTTGGCTGATTTAACTTCTGAATCTTTTATGAAAAGAAATTTGATTCAAAAACTAATTTAAATATAGGTCACTTTGTGCTTAACTTTGAGTCAATCTTGGTGGCCTAAAATGGGTAGGATCAGCCTAATAGGGTATGCATATGGGTCAATATATGCTTTTTATTTTGGGGGAGTGTTTCTGTTGTTTGGTGACAGAATCGACGGGTGAGTTCTTTTTCAGCTAAAGTTTTGCTGAACTTTTCGACCGGACTACTTTTTCATAAATTCAGAGCAACTTTCTCTGTAAGAACAGGACGGTGTTACCGGGCCATGTGGGTCAAGGCCCGCCTAGACCCAGTCCTGACTCTGATTGGCACCCTGTCTTGCGGGCCCCCTTGTATAAGGACCCACGTCTGTGTGTGTGTGTGGTCTACGTTTTTTGTTCTTTAGTAGGCCGAGTCTTCTGGCCACAGTCCAAACTGACAGGTACCCATTAGTCCCATGTGCTTATCAGCGTACATGCCTTTTGATTTAATGTGGGTGAAAGCGAATGTATTTGGACCTGGCCAAGAACCTGAAACCTACTTATTTACGCCAAATGATACTTCTCCACAATAAGGGCAAGAAAACATATTCACCTCCTTACAATTTTGCCACTTTTTATATTTATATATAGAGAGAGATAGAGAGAAATTAGTTCATGTGCACATCCATTCACGATTAAAAATTCTCAAAGATAACAGTTAGATCAATAAAATCTATTGTTGAAATTCAAATTTCAAAAACAGAAGGCAGAAAGGTATATTATTACTTTTTGGGGTGGATTAAATACACCCGATATTATTTTCTTTTTATTTTAAAGATCTCAACCATTAAAAATCAAATAATTGAGATCTTTATTAAAGTATGGATGAGTGTGTGCATGGACTATGCTTTTCATATATATATATATATATATATATATATATATATATATATATATATATATATATATATATATATATATATATATATATATAGAGAGAGAGAGAGAGAGAGAGTCCTAAATGGCTATGTATTTTGGTGCACTCTTGCATAAACACCACTCTTCGATTTTGAGTTAGTTAAAGGAGGTGTTTATCTAAGATTATGCATCAAAAGACATTATGAATTTAAGAGACCCTTTTATATATATATATATATATATATATATATATATATATATATATATATATATATATATATATATATATATATATATATATATATATATATATCGAGAGAGAGAGAGAGAGAGAGAGAATCAACCTAATCCAAATTTAACTTCTCTTGGTTTTGTTTGGGTATGGAATTGGATAATGTAACATTCCACCATAGCACAGTGCAGAAACAGAATAATTTTCATGCATTTTGAAGGTTATTAAGTAAATTATTCTAACTTCAAGCCAGGGAACTAGAGTATCATGGTAGGATTAGCGTTCAGGGGAATCGAACCCGACTGCCGACCCTACAGCTGAAGGCCCTTTAAACTAGACTGGTTCTCTTTGGGTCATGGTTTGCTCAACTTCTTTTGCTGGATAATACCAAAGGAAAATCATATATATTTTCTTTCACATTGATCCATTAAACGAAACTGCATTAAACATTTGTTGAAGATATTCCGTATCTAAATCTAATAAAGCAAAACTTGACATATATAATCTAACTGATATATAAACTGAAACTGCTGTGTTTTAATGAAGCATAATTGATATCATTTTCTAATCAATTAAAGAAATTGATCACCACAAAGTTCTATCATATAACCTGTTTTAATTGTTTGGTAGGATACACTGAAAGCCGGCCGTGCTCCTGAGAATAAGGTTATGAAGAAAGCTAGCTTCGTGAGCGTCTCAGTCACGACCGTGTTCTACATGCTATGTGGGTGCCTCGGCTATGCAGCCTTCGGGAACGATGCGCCGGGCAATTTCCTCACTGGATTTGGCTTCTATGACCCATTTTGGTTGATCGATTTTGCCAACATTTGCATCGCCCTCCATCTTATAGGTGCATGGCAGGTGAGTTCCTGTGAAACTTATGTGCCCACACAAATATTCACAATTAGCTACTTCTTGCATATTTGCAAGTTTTGACTGTAATAATGGACTTAGTCTCATATGAATGCTCTCGTGCAAATTTTGTTCAAATGATATGAATGTATTTTTACACCTCTGATTTCTGAATCAACTCTTGGATCACCTGACTATGATTTATAATTTTAGGATTTCATGAGATTTCAAAATAAACTGTCAAAAAGGCGCAAAGCTCAAACCTGACGATTCACCTTGACATTGCATTTTGATTATCCAAAGCCATTTCCAAGGTTTTAATATTGAAGACAATGATGTATCAATTTGCTGGAATAATTACTCCATCGCATTTTGAGTTCCATTGAACTCAATTCTCTGATATACATGCATATGTACGTACATATGTACATACATACATGTGTTGGTGTGTAACAAATAACCAAGAATAAGCCATCGATTTGCTTCTGTAAAACAGGTGTACAGCCAACCTCTTTTCGCATTCATCGAAAGCTGGGCAGCTGATAAGTGGCAGACCAGCCAGTTCATCAACAAAGTGTACCCTGTGTACATCCCAGGTTATGGAGAATACTCGATCAACTTGTTCAGACTAATATGGAGGACCATGTACGTGGGAATAACAACAGTGATGGCCATGACAGCACCCTTCTTCAATGACATTGTGGGCTTGCTTGGGGCCATCTCATTCTGGCCGCTCACAGTCTATTTTCCGGTTGAGATGTACATTGCACAAAATAGGATCAAATCCTTCACATTCAGATGGACATGGCTTCAGGTACTCAGCGTTGGGTGCCTCCTCATATCTCTAGCTGCTGCAGCAGGTTCCATACAAGGAATCATCACTGACCTTCAGATATATAAGCCGTTTCAATCTTCCAGTTAATTAAGTTGAATTTAGAGATGTAATTGAGCAAGGTAATAGTTAGGTGGCTGATTCAGTTGATCAATGTGTAGGTTAAATTGTCTGGAAAATTACATTTGGCAAGGCCTTGTAGTAAATTGCTTCATTAAGAAATAATATATAGCAGATCAACGGCCTTTCTTTTGCAAACTTGTTGATAACATCAAGTAGAGAATTATAATTATTCTATACTGTAATTTGCAACTTAGGGCGAAGGGTAACTCATGGTGGATCTACAACTGAGGCAAGATGTACAGCAACTACTGCTGAATACAATTTATATATTTACTCTATGACAATTTCCTCGCTCCAAAAGATCACTAAAAGAATATGGCGCCCACTTTAAATTTCGGCTATTACAGACTTCATAGAATGATCATGGGCTATGCGCCTTGCCCTGTTAGAAGTACGTTGGCGAAGCAGAGCTCAAAGAAAGTAATGCACGAGGATAAACACATTCTTGGGAAAAAATACATAACACCATTGTTTCTTTTTAGTTTAAATCGCTCTAGATCTGATTTCTAAAGTAAATGAAAGCATTCCAAACATACAACTGAAGTTCCCCAACACACTCGCAGTTTCCCAACACACTCGCACAGATTTGTTCTTCATTATCAACAATTATAACGTGCCTCGCGAAAATCTCCCAATTATCGATACGGTGGAGTCTAGAATAAAATAAAAATGGGACGGATTTATTTCGAAGACGTAAATCCAATGCATGAAAGTTTGTGAGAAAATGTCCAACTGATCCCAAAAATCTCACTACCAGTCATATAAAACTTTTCTTAGGAAAAAAACAGTCGGTAAAACATATTTGACCTAGAGATGGGACCGGGGATTATGATCCCCATCCCCGTCCCCAGTTGGGTTCCATCCCCCATTCCCACCCCCGCGTCCCTCAGTGATCTTCATCCCTGCAAAAAACCAGTCAAATTCTAAAGAAATTTATTATTCTTGACCACCATATATTTTTGCGCCATCAAAACTTAGATGAATTCAACTTCAGTGCGGATACAAAAGCGCTAGATACATGTTCCACCTTCTCCCAAAATAGTCACTTCCATCTCATCCCATCGATCCCATTATAGGTTACCCCATGCCCAAAATGCATCGACATGGTCAGATCCTAAGTCAGAATATGGCTTCCTTTCCGGCATGAACAGATTTTGAAACTCAGAGAATGTCCAGCCATTTTCCAACCAGTGTTTGAAAACCGAAATGCAAACCCACCCCCACACTTCGAACTGTTGCAGTATTGTTTCTCCGTTCCATATAACATGGAAACTAACCCAAATAGAACACCCGATTTTCAGGCAGGAACCTATAAAGGTATGGCCATGCAAAAACATATTGTTGAATTCGCACCCCATCAGACCCAGTTTCAGCGACCAAATCATTGATTTCTACATAAAGACCATCTCAGATACATCCACCTGCAGATCATGAAAGAAGGCCGATCTAGTCGATTTCAAGCAAAAACCATCAAGAAACATATGGACCCAGCTGGCCGTTCCAATCCGTATAAGCTGGATCGGAATGACCAAAACAGACACTCACGGCCTTCACAAAATAAAGGATTTTGTAAAGGCATATAAGGCTGACTGGTGCACGCAAGAAATATCCAGTTAGTTGAAGACAGCATCTTCCATTGGTGACTTAAGAAATAGCTGATATTCACTAATCAAAATGCAATTCCTCGAATTATGTACCAGGCATCAAACATGGAATCAAATTCTTTCGAATTGCTTGGAAGGAAAATCTCAATCCTTGTACATAGCTTGTAAATGCAATCAAATACAGCCTTAACACGCCCCACATTGAAAATGACACTTCCTTTCTTTTCTTCAACCCCCACGACTCCCCAAAATAGCCTCTTTTGACGAGGCCGCAAGGATCAAATCAACTATTTGAACAAGAGCCTAGATAAACTAGTTCATGTCAGACCTAGGTGCATATGATCTTTCTTGCCTAGATCAAATCAACATTGAAATATACTCTAGTAAAAACTCTCATGCATATGATCATAGGGTTCTTGCATGTTTGCGTATATATGCACAAGAGTTTTTACTAGAGTATATTCTTAAGTACTGCAAATCGCATCTTTAAAATAATAATCATAATAAGTTCCAAAAGATATATGTGCTCTTCAGCACTATGATCATATGCATGAGAAATTCACTGAACCATTTCCTTAAGTAGTGCTTAAATTAGGAGGTTCTTCCTTGTTGCACTATGTATACATGAGACATTACTAAACTTCTTCTTTAAGCACTGCACCAATCTTTTTGTATAACAGCAGTTGTTTCAATAACTTCTTCAAACTGAACATAGCTAGCTTCCAAGTTGTTTTAAAAATCTAAGTTGTTGCAATGCCATTTTATTCAAGATTCTAAAGAATAAGAATGCAAGTCTCGAGCTTTAGTTTAGTGTAAATGTTTGGACTTGTAAGGTTCACAATTGCAAACTTTTCCCTATTTTCTTAGATGTTCACATTATGAATATATGCGTTCAGTTTTCATATATGCTATGACAAAATATAGTGTCTTCGAGTCATGACATCTTATGAAAATATATGTTCTTGTATGTCAGATTAAGCCAACAAAAAAATGATGCACTACAACCATACAAACTTATTTTGACATGAATTATTGAGTGAACTGTAACCATATAGATGTGTTTAACAAGGATTATCCAGTATATACAATAATGAAGCATGGGTACTTTTTAGTAAATGGAAACACAGGACAGAAGATGGAGATATGAACTGTAAAGATGTGAACAGCATGTTGGAAGTAACTTTAACGCAAGAAAATGATAAATTAAACATGTAGAACAGAACCCAAACATTATTTTCGTTTTACAGAGTGCCTTGTCATCACTAATGTCGGAAAAAACGTGAGATTAGTGAAACAATGCACGATAAAGGAGAGTTCAAATATTCAGATTGTTCAAAACATTCCCAAAAAACATACAACTTTGGCAACTAAATCAATGAAAAACATGAAATGTGTCTGCATGTGTGTGAGGAATAAGGTTTGGGATATGATTTATTATGTGGTTCCATATGATCTAAGATTCAAAGTGGAACCAAGAAATTCTTCCATATTTCACGCTTTACTGTTTTCAGTCCATAATAACCATTATTACAGTTAATTATCGATACATTCAACACATCAAGAGAGCTAACTTGGACTGCTTACATGATTATGCCTTCACAGTTACTTTGTTTATTTATTATTGCTTGCAGATTATTACTTTCCCAAAACTTTGTTAAAGAAAACCATATTTGAAAGTCACAAGAGAATGCTGATAGAAGTTTTACCAGAGCACAAGATTTGAGTGTATGTTCTTCTATCACTACATCAAATGGTTTTATCATTTTTATTAGCAGATATATTGGTGACAGTAATTACCTTTCTCATTACTGAACCCTTAATTAAGATCAGTGATAATATTTATTTATTTTATAATACTGTTTATGACACACCATTATGTGTGTTGTCACTACAGGGTGATGTTAGGCAAAATCTGGGCCATGACAAGCACATCACACATGAAGGCACTTGTAAATTGTAATCATTTTAGTCAACTATAAATGAAACCTATGTGTCTGTACACATGTGCACCCTAATCTCTCTGGTCAGCACAAACCTATGCACCATGAGGCTCATTTATTTTATATATAAATATTTTATATAAAAAAATCTAGTATGGGAAAAGGCTTAGTTGTTGTTGTATAAATATTTTATATATAGACACACACACGTACATATTAATTAAATGGGTCTCAGGGGATACAGGCTCATGCTGATCAAAACAGATGCAAAAGTTCCATTCAGTTGCATGAGACATAAGTTGTTGAATTTGACAAGCCAAAAATCAATCTCTCAAGGTGTAAGTAGTGGTAACTTGTACGACAATGGTCTTCCGAGTGATCCTCTACAGTTGCTGGTGGTAGTGGACCAGCAGTAAATTGGTACCATTAAGTGTTTCTGGTGCTCCTACGTAGACGCTACCTGACATCAATTTCTCCCTTGTCACGGTGTCATCTGCCTGCAAACTTTCCCCAAAACTTTGGGATGTCACTGATAAGTTTAGAACCACCCAAATCCAATCCAAATCTAATCAGTGATATTTGGTAGAAATCTTGAGATCTTAACCAGAAAACTAGATTCATGTCCATCGATAAGATTCAGATCCTGATGAGTCCATGTGGACGACCAAATGTATCCTTCATGATAAAAAAAAAAGTGATTTCTTTTTAACACAAGGTCTCAAAGCCATCAATCTGAACAAATGGTCATAGGACAAGTGTAGGTCTTCATAATAAAACGCAAAATTATTTTATTATCGGTTCCATATGCTAAAACTGCATTGAAACTAGAATAAAATACGTAGATAGTAGTTCATGGTTAAAAACAAAGAAAGGTTTAGATCCAGAACCAGTTTTCTTAAGCCGGATGCTGACTCAGTTTGGCAGAAAATCATGTCCAGTCCAAATCCATTTCAAGTCAGAGTCACTGCCATTTGGCACATTAATATCCCTATATAAACTCTGCCCTATGCCTTCTAGCACCATCCCTCAATAAGGCCCCACACTTAAAAGCGCTTTCCTGAATATGAATTGAATAAATCGTGAAATTCTTGATAAGTTGCATCTTGACAATTTGGCGGACCTAAATTTGGTTCAGGATGAGCTTCAAGAAGACAAATGAAATGTTCCTGAAGACTGGTTGAATGTATTTCAGATATGATATTTTTGATGAACTGTGGAATATAGTGAAAACATCTCCATATTGCTCATCGTCTCCAGAACTAAGCAGAGAGACAAAATAAAGCACTCAATTGGGATATCAAAAAGATGAAACAAAACCAAGGCATTACCTTGATAACTGCATCCAGTTACTTTCACCTTCAAATGTATACATATTTTCACTTAAAACAAGTTTAGCCATTGCAAGATCAGGTGCTCTGCATAATTACAAGCTTGATAAGTTGACAAGCTTGGCAATGCATTTCCTTTGAAAATACAAAATGTTACAAATCCTAACAAATCCTAAGTAGCATTAGCCAGAATCGTATCCTGAAGAGCATGCAGAAAAACTAGATTTGTGCTATGAACATAAATTCCACTTGCAAATGTTATCAACAAACACTCAAACCAATTAAAACTATTTGTTTAATGCTTTCTGAAGAGCTAACATATACCTGGGGAACTATTAAAAGTTCTTTCTACCTAATGTTTTACAGAATAAGTACCATCCGCATGTCATTTTATGTCATAGATAAACCATATGCCTATGAATATTACCTCATACATACGGCTACCCACACATGTACGCTTGAGCAAGTCCATTATTACTGACTAACCATTAGGCATAGCCAGTATATGCCAAACATATTCCAACTCATTCTGCAAGATAATTTCAGTTTTTTACAGAGAAAAATACATCTCCACTTCACACCTCCAACTCTATCATCTAAAGGAACACCTATCTGATTAATTTTCAAATACAATTACCTCCGAACCAACCACATAACCTGGTGACTTTAATCACATACCTGCCAAGACAAAGGTGGGAAGAAGAGGAACAAATACTCCCATTTAATGTCATCCAGTAAAGGGAGGTAAATACCCAATCTTAGCAGAATGATTGCAGAAAAACACCATGATTTCCATAAAAATCTAGTCTGAAATCTGATAAACACATCAGGCGACTTTATATCTTATAAAACACGTTCTTGGTCCACCATCGTGAGCATGGGCATTGCTGGATCATTTTCACAGAGTTCCAATTATCAACTATAAAAGAAACCACTCCCCACAGAGGTTGATGCTTCTACACCACTCTGTACTGGATGAAGACGAGGGAAAATCTGTAGTGACTCCACCTGTATGGCTACTGCAAGCATTTGGCGTTAAAACCTTTGTCATGGAGAGAGCATCAGAGAAACTTGCCTATTCTCAATTCATCTTGCTTGTCAAGGGAGCTTTGACCGATATAACTTGGTTGAAAGGTGACCCCAGAGCACCATACTTGGATGTGCAGACTGCAATCCGTGTATGAAGATCCCTTGCTCACTTCCCTAGGCAACATTCTTCCTCTCTCATTGCTCGAGATAGTTTCATTCTGTTCATGCGTCTACCTAAGATCAGATATAAAAGTACATTTCATGATGATATCTCTTTAATGCAAAAATCCCTTATGTTGCATCTAAATTATTTGAGTGGTTGTAAATACCCTCCATATTCTAGCAAATGATAGCGATGTGTTTTATATTGGCAAGTTCGTTTAGGCAGACCGCAGCATATGCACGCTCCCAGCATCAAAGTCATGACCTCCAACTCCAAGGCTTTTGCATCAAGCTCCTTGTGCACAAACTGGTGATGTACAAGAACTTCTAGGACTAGCATCTCACTTTTAGGCTTCAATAGAAACTAGCAACAGAATCAATTTGAACTTTATGGACATCCATCAAGTCCAAAGCTATAAAGAATGCCCAAGTTCCCTTATAGTCACAAATGTATATAAATGATCATAATCACTTTGGGGTTACCAAGAACTTAGCTTCTATTTTCTTTTCAACTTAGCATCGGTCTGTATAATTCAGCTAATTAAGAGAAGTGTGGCACATCACCTGTCGCTTATATAAATGACATTGTGTGGGGTGGACTTCAGAGTTCAGACTTATTTGCTAGCCATATTATAACGTTCTACCATTCATTTTCTTTATGCAAAGCAGATAATACATTTTTTTATTCAAAAAAACAGGTTCGCCCTAACATTCTTGCAATTTCGTTTTTGTATGTGTTGGCTATCAATGGTATATATGCAAATCATTCATCCATTTTCTGACAATCCATTGAGTAGTCAATAGAGAAGAAACAGTACAGCAAAAGAAACAGAACGTATAAATAAGAATAATCATTGGCTGAAAATCTCAGAGCACCAAAGGAATTTCACTTTAGCACCAAATAAACCTCCAACGGTATTTCACTTTCTTGAGCATGGCATTCATGAGTCCGCTAAACTGTCTCTGACAAGATTGATTTGATGTCAAGAAAAAATACACAGAAGAAACCCAATCCCACAGGATTTTCTTCCCTCTTTGACATCTTTTTGTACTACCTTTCCGCCAGCAAAAGCCCCAAAAGAAAGAGGACCATAAAATAACTAGTAATGAAGCATAGATATCACCATTCATTTTTTATCTAACACTTGCTAACAAATGGTGTCAACTGTCAAGCATAAACGTAAGAAACCTGTCAAATGCAGCAATCAAGGAGACCCTTGCCCACTCATTACAAATGCTTGCAGAAGACTTTGTGCAGCATGAGTTTGATCAGGAGTTCCTGATATTATGATCACAGTCTGAGTGTCCCCCGGCCTTGTATCAGTAATGGTAATTTTTGCACCTGATATCTGTAGAAACATTGATTGTCAATCCAAGATGTACTGATACATGACTTTTTGATGCACACGCAACAAATGGGGAAAAGCAGTGATTTTCATTAAGTGCAAAAGAAAACACAACTTCCCACTTACTGAAACACGTCAAACATCAAACTTCACGTGCAAGGAATCATGCAAATTTCATATTATACAGACCTGGCGAATTTGCCGCAAGCACCCCCCGTCCTCCCCATAAATGGAAGGAACATATGCTCGAGGGACAGTAACTTCCACAGTTGTATTTGTGATAATAGCAGGATGGCTACAAAACAGATATCCAAGAAACACCAAAGTGAGGAATCATATTTTTACCCTGTAAAGATTTATATGATCAAATCCAATCCTAGATTGACTGTGCTGCAGAACAATTTAATAAAATTTTATATTAGATCAACCAGAGACCTTCCAAATCCCCCCATCCTGCTTGGAGGAGGACCACCTGAATAGTCTGGCAAACCACTTGCAGCAGCACCTCCATTACCTCCCTGCCAGGGACCAATAAATCATCTATCAGGTGAAGTGATCAAACAAATAAACTTTTCGAGTAGGAAAAGAACTCTTCGACTTCAGTGCCTGTTAAACCAGAAATCTGACTCAACCAATTAAGAGAAGTTTTCCTAGCAGGGAAGGACTGACATAATATGCAGAAACCCATTAGAAATGTTATCTATTCACTAAGTGGGAGTGCTCCCAGATAAAATTAATCATTCCTCAGGGTTAACCATCTGAGGAAAGGGACAACAGTGAATTTATCATATCATCATAATGCAGATAATATATAAAATGAAGGTAAGAAAGTACATGTAATGACCAATTAGGCATGGGCAGTCCCCTTTCAGAACCATGTGGGATTCCCGCCTTATGAATACCATGATGGAAGGGAGGTCGTTCCTCATGAGCAGCAAAGGCGTCAATATGATCAAACTTATGAATTGGAGGGCCATAGTTGGGGTACATTCTCTGAGGTGATGGTTCCCTTCTTCCCATGTAAGACGCCAGTGGTGGCATACGCTCAGAGAAAGGATTATGTGGTGGATGGTGCATAAGAGGAGGAGCTTTATCACGGAACATATGGTGCCGCAGCCTTGAAGTGATCTGTAAAAGAGCCTCTTGTACTGCTTCAAAATCTCCAGTTATCTGGTAGTACAAAAGAAACTCAAGTGACAAAAGATCCATACTAATGATGGCAAACAAAAGAAGCACGTTTAATCAGTGGAAAACATTCAGAATTGATCTAACACCAAACCTGTACTTCTTCTTCATGCTCTGAAGCACATTTTGATATCTGGTCCTTCCCCAAGATTCGAATTTGTGCACCAGAGAGCTTTCTCATCTCTGCTATTATGTTACCACCCTTCCCAAGTAAGCATCCAATCTGATTAGACGGAACAAGAAGGCGAGCTAACACAATTTTTTCACTAGATTCAGGAGTTGATTTGACAATCCTGCTCTGCACACAAAGAAGGGCATCCTGAGCAGCAGCAATCATATCCATTGGATGCTGCAAACAGTCACAACAGTCACAAATTCAGTTACTAGATTCCGTATGGATGAGATGTCTGCCATCGAATATAAGTTTATTAGAGGTAAAAGAAAGAGAGCCCTTGGAATGGTTGGATTGAAATAAGATACTTACAACAGGAGCAGATATAGCTATGATCCGATCTTCAGTGTCCTCTACAGCATCAAGAATTTTGATATCAGAGCCTGTCTCGTTGTGAATTGTTCTTACTATGCTCCCTCCCTTGCCAATTACCCCTCCAACCTTCTCATTAGTACATAACAAACGGAACCCAAGAATCTCAGTGGAGTTGTGAACTACGGTTGATCTTGTAGGTTCATGAAACATAGACACGGATGGAGATGCATTGGGGAAAAAGTCACTGCCATCATGTAAACCAAAACCATGGCGAGGGCCCTGAGATGGATGGTAATTGACGGGAGGCAACACTTCAGAATGAGGTTTGCTCAAAGGAAATGCATCCCGTTCTCGAGGTGGATTCTCCAGCAGCTGTTGAGAAACAGACTGAAGAGCCTTTCTAGCAGAATCAATTGGTCCAGTTATCTGTGAAGTGAAGAAATCATGTCGAGAATCTGTACATCAGCAATCTTGGAAGAAAACAAAGAGATAGTACAATGACATGCAAAGAGCATCAGGTTTCAAATTAAGTACATAAAGTATTATATTTGATGAAAAGCAATGAAAGAACAAAGGAAAAGCAGCTTTTTCACTGATGCATCTATTAACTTTTAAGAGACATACGATATCATGCCATGGTAAGACATTCAGAAGAACATGCATACCAGCAACTGAATAATACTTACCCCAAATGCAATCATGGAAGTCCATCACGCTAAGGCAGTTTGAGATCATATCCGTTGGAATAAACTGCCAAAGTACAATGCCAATGCAGAAAGAAAAAGGCATAACTTAAAAGTTCATCTACCTGAACCAGCTCCTCAGATGGCAAAGCACATGAGGGTATCTTGTCTCTTGGAAGGATCCGTATCTGTGCCCTGCTATCAGCTGACATTTGCTTTATTACACTTCCACCTTTCCCAAGGATGCAGCCAACTTGGATTGAAGGTACAAGCAACCTAACAACAGAGGAGTTGGACTTTTTGTTTCCTTCATCCTCAGTTTCATTCTCAGACTCACCTTCAACCATTCTTTCGAAAACAAGCAACAATGCCTTTTGTGCAGGTGAAATGTCTTTCTCACTTTGTAGGTCCTTTACAGGTTCTGATTCCTTCTCCTCCTTACTTTCATCCTGGTTCTTTGTATCCTTAGCATCATCAGGAGCATCATTTTGATCACCATCCTCTCTGTCCTCTTTGCTCTGCTCCTTGTTGACATCTTTATCCTTATCAGGTCCTATTATAACAACAACTCGCTCATCACAACCAGGAACAGGGTCCTCCACTCGAACCTTTGCACCAGTTTGCTGGCGAATATGTGTGACGATACTCCCACCTTTACCAATCACACTTCCAGTCTTTGCAGCACGACATAAGATGCGAAAGACATCAGAATCATGCAGCATTTTTCTCTGATGTTGTAAAGGAAATGCAGAGAAATTATTCCACTTTTCCCTTCCATTTGGTGGAAAATGACTATACTCATAGGGTCTCTTCGAAGGTGTCAATGGAAACGACATGTTTTCAGTATTAGGAAGTGGATAGCTTGCGCATATGCAAGAATGCCTCAAAAAAATGCAATGAGGCACAGAGAAGATGTGCCTCCAATATCACAGCAGTGGAACATACAAAGGCAACTGAAGCTGCAAAAGATCTTTGTGTCACCTTCATAAACCATATGGAGACACTCAGAATTCAATAATAATTATAAATGAAAGAAGCATGAAGAAAGACTTCGAGAAAATAATACATCATTACATCTGATATATCTACGGCTAAGACAGGATATATGGCATGCAGGTTTCATCATTTGGTTATTTTAGATCACATAAAATTAAGATTGACACACATGGCATCCCATAAAAAAAAGCTTTAAATACAAGAAACCATTAAAGTTGAAAGCTAAATACTACGGAGGAGCAATTAGACTTACTATGTTAAATGATTTTGAATGTTGGACAGTTAATTATCAATATGTACAAAAGATATCCATGATAGAAATGAAGATGTTAAAATGGATATATGGTCACACAAAAAAAACCGTATATGCAATGAGGTTATTAGAAACAAATCGGGAATGGCACCAGTAGATGATAAAATGAGAAAAAATCGTTTTAGATGATTTAGAAACGTGAAAAAAGTAACCAAAGGAAGCTCCACATGGTGAAAATGTTAAAAGAGGAAGAGAAAGAGCACAAAAGTGCTGAAAGGAAACAATAAAGAATGATTTAGCTTATGTTAAGTAAATTGTTAGCATGGAAGAGAATCGAGCTCTATGGAAACAAAGAATTCATGTAGTCAATCATTTAGTATGGGTAAAGGCTTAATTGTTGTTGTTGTATGACGTGTGCCACCTGTGTTTGTTTGGAGTTGGTACAGAAATCTAGTTGGTCACTTCTGTAATTTCTGCTTTGCATGTGGTTCACAAAATTCCAATGACCAATTTCCCGCAGGACTCGAGAAATTTGCATTTAGCAGTTCTGTGAAGAGATCCTCAATAAGCTAATCCCTTAGTTTCCAAATTAAGGCTACAAGTGTGTACCCAGGAGTTTGGACATAATTTGTCTGTGATGCTTTTGATTTGACTATGGTACAGAGTGCAGTGTTACCCGTATCGCACCGTCGTATTGTATCGTGGGCACTACCCCGTATCATAAAACGGTGAGTATCGCACCGTATCGCACGATACGCCCAAAAAAAAAATTATTTTTTTTAAGGTTTGTGGCCTCTCTTCACTTCTCTCTAAGGCATCCTTCAATGTGCTTGTTTGAGATTGACCCATGGGTCTTGCA
Source organism: Brasenia schreberi (assembly GCA_036023115.1). NCBI lineage: Eukaryota > Viridiplantae > Streptophyta > Magnoliopsida > Nymphaeales > Cabombaceae > Brasenia > Brasenia schreberi. Next base: position 1,553,761 of record JAYKKT010000055.1, on the reverse strand, counting down.
TCACATCAAAAGAGTACCGATCAATAGAATATTATTACTTTTCATGAAGATTTTTCACTAGATTTTTAAAGCAGTCGAAAGATGCCTTAGAGAGAAGTGAAGAGAGGCCAGAAACCTTCAAAACAAATTTTGAAAAAAAAAATTGGGACGGACGATACGCCCATATCGTGGAGCCCAGCGATACCCGATACGATACGCGTCAGACAACACTGACAGAGTGTATTATGAAAATAGTGCGACACAACATGCAACTTTGATCAATGGCAAGCAGGCAAGATTTAATTGCTATTTGCTAGTAAGCATAGCCCTTCTTCCTTTGAATGTGTACTTTGGTCTCAAGTTCATATTTTTTTCGTGCAGCTGAAGATGTCAAGCTTCCAGGTAGGTTCTTTTCCTAAGAAGAACCAAATCTCGAATAAAATTCATCAAATGTTAATAACAGAAATTAATTGTATAACCTAAAATTGGAAATTTTATGAGGCAACGGTCTTCTTTTCTCCAATTCCTAACCAACATTAAGTAATCAAAGCCTCTAGGGAATGCAGAGGTGAACAAAACTCTTAAAAAGTTCAGAACCGGTGCTATGCAGACTTCACCAGTCATCGCAAGAAAAGATTAACTAGACGAAAAAAAACTTAGCAGAATCTACAAAAAACATGTACAGAATGTTAATACTTAAACAATCGGTATCCTTAGAAAATATAAAAAGAGCCACTTATCACAACATTCATAGAAACCATCAACCATAACAAGAATAAGTAAACATAAACTCCAACAACATATGACACAAAATCACGAAAAAAATAGTAAAATGCACGGAAAATATACACACCCAACTTAATAGCAAACAATCATGCATACACTCGTTATGACTTAACATTATATCCAAGAACAGATAGACCGTATAGTATATATTGAACAGTAAAATGGCCCCAATGTGCCTAATATGCATAATTTTTCATAATTTCAATATGCTCGACAGAAGAGAGTAAGATCCAAAAACAATAAAAAAGGAAACAAGAAGGAGAAGAAACGACGGACAAGATCGTCACAAAATAAGAACGATAAGCAGAAAAGAAAGGTGGGGAAGAAGAGAGAGAGAGAGAGAGAGAGCAGAGAGAGAGAGAGAGAGAGAGAGAGAACCTGGTGTTTGCTTGCTAGGGCACGGAGAGAGGGATTTTGGGTGCGGGAGGGTTTTTGATAAAACTCCAGTTAATAAGGGTTGACCCACGTCACGGGATCTGGAGTTAGTCGGTTGGACTAACTCCGACCTTGGCGAATTGGACTCGGTTCGTATAGGCTTGAGGGACTAGATGCGAGCACGCCCAAATGACGTTCGGTCATGTCTTCCATATGTGGGGAGTTTTATTTCCTTTAAAAGTGTTGGAAAACCCTTTATTTTTTCTGTTACAAGAGGAGGCCCAGCCTAACACACACACCCATGTACCCTCTTGGAGTCGAACTCCCCACCAGTAGCAACAGTGCTAGAACGTCCTACCATTGAGCTAACACAAAAAATTCGAAAATCCTATTTTTAGATTTTTTTTGAGAGATCATTCATTGAAAATTACTCATTTGAAGGTCACAACCACAAACCAACCAATATATTTTAGTAAATACTATGTATATGTTGCAAATTATGTGACAGTATCAGATACCACAGAATATGTACAAGACGAGTTATTTCTTAGCCCGCTCTTAGTTTGAGCATAGCCTCAACATCATAGAAGCCAGCTAAAGTGTACATTTGTATATGCCCTACCACACAGATCATCACCATCACACGTATGGTACTGTTAGACATGGTTGGAATCAGCAAAACATTAAAAAAATAAATTTGAAATAAATTTTTTAAAGAGAAGTGGAACCGAGGCTTCAGTTTGGGGCAGTTTTCGGTTCCATGAAATGTGAAACCCGAACCGAACCGAACCGAATGCCCCTGGTTTTAGGTCATGTTTTGACAGTTTCAGTTTTTGTCCCAGTTCGATTCTAGCTGAAACTGTCAAATCAGTTCGGAACCGGTCATGTTTAGGTCTTGTTGTGGTGTACAGACACACACACATATATACATATATGCCTAAAGCATAACAATATTGCATCTTAAAAATCATAGATGAACATGTACGCGCGCGCACACACAATGTTATAATTTTGTAAATACTTGAAGCGCAAACTAGAACGCTCGAAGCTTTGTTCGCTGGCAATAACTGGAAGGTTAACAAAACATCAATAAAATTATTAAATAAGTAGTTATGTCGACAAGTCCTGGGTAGAATGTTGACTCACACGATAGAGGTCATGAGTTCGATACCTGAGAGTGTGCATCTGGCTTGGCCCTCCCTCATTGTACCCTCAAGAGAATTATGCATTTAGAAACTCAAATATTGCATGAGGTCCACCGAAAAAGTTTTAGTTCGAGTTCTACCAGACATTGCTGCATGAGCTCCACCTATAGAAACCTGGCTCCAATTTGAAACTACATTTGCTCGCTCAACAGTAGCAAGAGTTAGATCCAGGAATGGTTCCTCGGGTAAGGTTAATAATGTGTTTGATTCATGGTGCTAAGGCCCTGGTACTATAACAGTAAGACTTCCTTATTATCACAATCATGGTTCATATGGTCCATCTCTCCCTGATGTTAAGTTTTTGACTAAAATTGAGTTTAAGAAACCATGGTTTCAAATCAACAATAGGTTTTGGGTTTGATGCACAATGAACTTAGCACTACAAGCACCAAGATTCAAGGTCAGTCTCCTAAACCTTGTGCCAAATACCTCTTGGGAGTCACTTTAAGCCCTTATTCCTTATGAATTGTTTAGACCTCAATATTGTACACACACATACATATATATACATACATACTTTCGTGCATAAATAACATATGTATATATATATATATATATATATATATATATATATATATATATATATATATATATATATATATATATATATATATATATATATATATATATATATGAAGCCATGTTTAATTTGAGTCTACGGGACCATAGTTACACACCAGTAATAAGTTCCACGTTTGATGCACAATGAGCTTAGAACTAGGAGTGATCATTATTTGGATATAACCGAACCAAAATCACTTGGTTCGGCCTTGAAAACGGAATAACCGAATATATACATGTATATATGTATATGTTTATATGTATATACATGTGTGTGTTTATATGTATATATGTGTATGCACATATACATACATATATATATATATGCATATACTTACACATACATGTAGACACATATGCATATAAATATATGTATATAGTGTATATATTTATATACATATATACATACATATATGTACATATATAGGATATAGAGAGAGAAAGAGAAAGAGAATTAAGTCATAGAGGGTAAACCGAATAATAGAACCAAACCAAACCAAAATAATTCTGTTCGGATTTGGTTTTCAAATATAAAAGAAGTTTATTGAATTGAACTCACCGATGCACACCCCTATTTAGAACTAAAAGCACCGAGAGTAATGGTCCAATCTTCTAAACCTTCTATCAAACACACTTGAAGGAGTCACCTTAAGCTCCTATCCCTTATAAAATGTTTAGACCTGAATATTGTACACACGTACCTCTATACATATATGTATGTATTGAGCACAGTGTTTAATTGAGTACTTTGCATGATTCTACCAATCCAACCATCATCTACCACTCTCCATCATCTTCTGCTCATCTTTCACCAATCAAAACCACCCTTTATTAATAAAAAACGTCATTATCAACACCAAAAGCACTACAAACAACAACTACAACAACTAAGCCTTTTCCCATACTAGACGGGGTCGGCTACATGGATTCTTTGTTTCCACAAATCCCTATCGTGTGCCATGTTAGCAGTTAACTCCCAATAAGCTAGATCATTCTTTATTGTTTCTTTCCAACACTTTTGTGGTCGTTCTCTACCTCTTTTAATACTTTCCAAATTTAGTTTTTCTAACCTTCTTACAGGTTATTCTTTTGATCTTCTTTCTATATGTCCAAACCATCTTAAACGATGTTCTCTCATTTTATCCTCTATTGGTGCCACTCCTAATTTGTTTCTAATAACCTCATTATGTATACGGTCTTTTCTTGTATGACCACTCATCCATCTCAACATCTTCATTTCTGTCACAGACATCTTTTGTACATGTTGATGATTAACTGCCCAACACTCAGAACCATAAAACATGGCAGGCCTAATTGCTGCTCTATAATATTTACCTTTTAATTTTAATGGTATCTTCTTATCACAAAGAATACCTGATGCTCCTCTCCATTTTAACCAACCAGCATTAATTCTATGTGTAACATCTCCATCAATTCTTCCATCACTTTGAAAAATTGACCCTAGGTATTTAAAACTTTCCTTTTGGGGAATGCAATGTGTGCCAATTTTAATTTCTATGTCCTCTGAAGTAGCCAAATGATCAAACTTACATTCCATATATTCTGTCTTTGTTCTACTAAGTCGGAGGCCTTTGTTTTCTAATGTTTCTCTCCATAGTTCCAATTTTCTATTAACTTTTTCCTTAGACTCCACTAATACAATGTCATCTGCAAATAACATACACCAAGGTACTTCATCTTGAATATGTTTTGTTAACTCATCCATCACCATTATAAATAAGTATGGACTTAAAGTTGATCCTTCATGTAACCCAATATTAACTTCAAAGAAGTCGGTCGTTCCTTCACGAGTCCTCACACATGTTTTTGCACCATCATACATGTCTCTTACAAGGTTAATATATGTCAATGGGATACCTCTTTTTTCCAAAGTTCTCCAAAGAACCTCCCTCGGTACCCTATCATAAGCTTTTTCTAGATCAATAAATATCATGTGAAGGTCTTTCTTTTTTGCTCTAAAATGTTCCATAAGACGTCTCAAAAGGTGAATCGCTTCAATAGTAGATCTACCAGGCATAAATCCAAATTGGTTCTCTATTGTACTTGATACTTGTCTTAACCTACGTTCGATAATTCTTTCCCATAATTTCATAGTATGACTCATTAACTTGATACCTCGATAATTCGCACAATTTTGAATGTCTCCCTTGTTCTTATATACGGGTATAAGTGTACTTGCTCTCCATTCCTCGGGCATCTTTTGGTTTTTCCATATTTCATTAAATAGTCTTGTGAGCCAAGTGATTCCTATTTCTCCTAGTATTTTCCAAACTTCAATAGGAATATTATCTGGTCCTACCGATTTACCACTCTTCATATGTTTAAGAGCCTCTTTGACTTCATTCTTTTGAATACGTCGATAGAAATTGTGGTTTATATACTTTTCTGACTTGGCTAAATCTCTTAAACTAATACTAACATCTTTATTTTCATTAAAAAGATTATAAAAATAGTTTTTCCATCTATTTCTTATATCATCATTTGCCACTAGAATTTTTTCATCTTCGTCTTTTATGCATCTAACATAATTAAGATCTTTAGTTTTCTTATCTCTAGCCCTAGCTATCCTAAAAATATCTCTTTCACCCTCTTTTGAGTTGAGTTTTTTATATAAGTCCTCCCAAATCTTAGCTTTTGCTTCACTAACGGCCTTTTTTGCTTCCTTCTTTGCTTTCTCATAAGCTTCTAAAGTTTCACTAGTTTTCTTAGCATAATGTAATTTGTAACATACCCTCTTTGCCTTGATTTTATTTTGTACACTTCACTCCACCACCAAGCTTCTTTTTGTGTCGGTACACCTCCCTTAGATACCCCTAACACATCTTTCGCCACTTTCCTAATATATATAGCCATATTGTTCCACATATCACAGGGTGTACCAACATAATTCCAAACATCTCCTTGAAGGACTTTCTGTTTAAATATATCTTCTTTCTCGCTTTTGAGGTTCCACCATTTAGTCCGAATAGCTCGATGCACTCTTTTCTTCTTTGTCCATTTTTTTATTTGTAAATCCATAACTAAAAGTCGATGTTGGGTGGTTAAGCTTTCTCCTGAAATTACCTTACAATCTTTACAACACGCTCTATCTTTTTTTCTACAAATAAAGTAATCAATTTGTGTTTGTGATAAGCCGCTCTTATAAGTAATTAAATGTTCATCTCGTTTTTTGAAGATTGTATTGACTATAAAGAGATCAAATGACATAGCAAAATTTAAAATCTCCCTACCTTCCTCGTTTATATCCCATAACCAAAGTTTCCATGAATCCCTTGATATCCTAATGCCTCTTTACCGACATGTCCATTTAAATCTCCTCCTAAACAAATCATCTCCCTTTGTGGAATCTTTTGAAACACCTTATCCAACTCTTCCCAAAAAACTGTCTTTATACTATCTTCTAGTCCTACTTGAGGTGCGTAAGCACAAACTATATTCAAAACCTCTGCTCCTAACACTAATTTCAATGTCATGATTCGGTCACCATATCGTTGTATGTCTACTACACTCTCATTTAAATCTTTATTTATGATAATACCAACTCCGTTTCGGGCCTTTTCTTTACCTGAGTACCATAATTTAAAACCTGTATCCTCTATCTCCTTTGCTTTTTCTCCAACCCATTTTGTCTCTTGTAAACATAGAATATGAATCTTTCTCCGAATCATAGTATCTACCACCTCCATTAGCTTACCCGATAATGTTCCGATATTCCAAGAACCAATACGAATCTTATTATCTAGGACTAGCTTTCTCACCCCCTGCATCCGTCCATAATCAAAATGCGGAGACCCTCTCTGAAAATTTTTCACTACATTCGGGCGGCAATGTAGCGAGACTAACTTCTTTACCCACACCCGTCCATGATGTGGGAACCCTCTTTGCAATTGATTCACTACATTCGGGCGAAAATGTAGTGGCCCTTGGTTACTTCTTACTGCATTCGGGCTCTGCAGCACGTCGCTAGGCGGGGACGCCTCAAAGCAATGCTCATAATTTTTGTAATCCATGTTGTAGAAATCCGACGAAGTTTTACGCTGACTGTCGGAAGCCTAACACAACCCTCCTCCTTTATCCAGGCTTGGGACCGGCAATGCAAGGGTGATCCCTTAAGAAACTTAAATATTTATGTATATAGGTGACATGATTTTTATGAACAAAATAAGGTTTTAGAGAATAGAAGAGTATTAAAAAGTGGTGGAGAACTATAACTGGTGGTTGGATTCTCGATAGAGTAGTGTACTCAATCGACCATGCACCACTCTATGATCCATATATATATATATATATATATATGAGTGAGAGAGATGCATTGTAGGCCGTAGAATTCTAAGTCACTTGTAATACCTTGTCTCGAGCCACCCGTCCACTGAGTGGCATACCCAAGTTTTTCTTTTGGGTGAAACACACCTACATTTCATGTTCATAAAATACTTGTATTTTTTTATATACATCGACGGATTAAAAAATTAAGGTTTTAAGTGAAATACATGCCTCACCTCGCCCTAAAGTCGATCTGCCATGTGCCTGTACCTCTAAACTGGAATTATCCATTTTTTTCCCTCTACTCTTATCAATGTCGACGACACTACATCTTAGAAAAGGATTTTTTTTGTAGGTAAGGTGAAATTTTATGAGCAAATAAGCCTTTGTTTGTCTGTCTCGTGGATGTGTGGAACATCATTAGAAATCGAGTTTTCTACATGACATTTTTTACAATAACATCGGGGCACAAATAAATAAGTATATGCTGTGTTAATACAGGTTGTTAATCAAATACGAGGGCCGTGAAACCTAGACATGTGTGGTTCCGGTTTATCTGGAACCAGAACCGAACCACCATAGAGGCGGTTTCGATCCCAACCTACAAATTGAGGCTCTTAAAGAGGATGCTGAGGTTTAGTGAGCATCAGATCCACCAACAATGATGCTCATCATTTTTGTGGATGACAGCCAAGAATAAGAAGTCACATTCCCATTGTTGCAAAGAGAGGGTGAAGCCAGATGCACAGCCGGGTATCGAACTCATGAATTTCAACTTGTGAGTCGACCCCTTAGCCCGGCGAACTGGTTGTGTGATGAACAATGACCCGAAAAATCCTTGGAGCCCATAAAGCATACCCACCCCACTAAGTGATTGCAAGACCAACCCAATTCAATACATATATGACATCAAGTTGGCTTATATGAGCAAGCAAAGAATAATGTCAACTTCCTTTTCCTCTTTCTTTATCCTTTTTTTTCTTTTAATTGTTTTTAAATGCATAATAATGCGATCCCTTTTCTTCATAAAGTTGAAATCAATTGATGCAAGATACCCCAATCCGTGTCAAAAAGGAGGCAATTGAAAGAAATGAGGCTGTACCCACTAACTATACGTACTCTCACTCTCTCATATGGAGTTCTTAAACACAACACGGATTTATTCCTTCTTGAATGGTTGAAACAATGCAAGTACGGGAGGATCTAGAATTTTTTGTGGGGTGGAGCTAACCACCTAATTGACCATTTAAGGTAGGGCGAATTATGTATATTAGGTATGGATTCGGTCGTGTCCTATAACATTTTCATTGGTTTTTCAGATTTCAGGTGTGGTGGCTTCTGCACCTCGACTCAATGTGGATCCGCCACTGTATAAGTGCAATGGCGGATACAAATTTAAAGATACGAGGATGGTTATTTTCGACGTCTTCATCCACAAAAAATGGCTAGGCTGATCATCTAGCCGCTTTCCGTGGGATAGTTACAATAACTCAGAGATAAGGGATAAGGGCTCCCAACAGAAAGCCCAACCTGGGAATCCGAGAGGGCGGAGTTAGGCACTTCTCTATAAATAGAGAGTAGTGCATTAAACTAAATACATAAACACAAAAGCAAAAAATTCTTTCTAGAAAATCCGACCGTGGGAAATCGCAAATCTTACCTACTCTTCTGTTCTTCGTCTCTTTGTCTCTAGAAGTCCGAAGTCATCCGTTGCGCAACTAGAATCCATTAAGAGCTATTATAGAGAGCAATGCATTGAACTAAATGTAGAAGTACAAAAGAAAAAAATCCTCTTTGAAAAATCCGATTGTGGGAAATTAGAAACCTTACCTACTCTTTTGTTCTTCATCTCTAGAAGTCTAAAGTCATCTGCTACGCAACTAGAATCCATCGAGAGTTGTTGTATAGACCTGGCAAGAGCTGCCGTAGAAATTTGGTGAGTACATCGAAGAGTAGAGATCCGAACGTCGAAAGACTCTTTCAATGGCATCAGGGCATCATTATCTTTAATCAAAGAGTTATATTGTTAAGTTTTATAGATACGTGAAAACAAACAAAAAAAGAGATAAGAGAGAGAATTCTCTTTCCTTTTTTTGGCCAAAAAGAACATGTCGTTTGTTGAAAACCACGAACAGTGTCCTAAGACACGCAATAGGAAAAAAGCAGACACGCTTAATGCAAAATACTATAAAAGCTAGAAGGCCCAATGGTCATCGCCCAAAGACCAGCCACAGGGAAAACCCTGCAAAGGCAAGAGACAAAGGGCTGAAGGCCGAAGCACAAGGAGCAAACGGTTGAGGGTCGTCGCAGTTGTAGCACAAGAGGCAAATAGCTGGAGGTCGAAGCATAGGGGGCAAGCGGCCAAACGCCATCACATAGAGGACCAATTACTGAAAGTCGTCGGCCCCTTCCCCCTCTCTCTCCTCCCTTGCTCTCTACTTCTCTCTCTTTTTCTCATTTCATATTGCTCTCAAAACCATGTTCGAAAACCATGAGTAGAAACTCCAGTTTTAGAAAACCACATTGGGCAGTGGATTGAAAAGTTTGTTTTACCCCTCACTGGTTTTTAAAATTACGAAGTATCATATGTAAATTACCAAAATGTCCAGATATTTTCAAGTAAAAAAACTATTTTACCCTCAAATGGGCAAAAGTACAATTTTACCCTTTGGATATTTATAAAATTTATAAAATACTGGCCTACTGAATTACGTTCCCATCCCTGAATGAGTGTATATTCACAATCTTGCCACTGTGTTAAAAGAAAGGACTACAAAATACTAACAGATTCTGACTGAAGGACAAATTTATCATCCTGCCCTTGATGAGTCACAAATTTCACTAAAAAATCATGTACCACTTTTACCATTCTGTCCCGGGTCTTTTTGAAAAATTAGAAAACCGAATAGAAGAGTAAAATTCTTAGTTTGCTCTTAGATCTTTGGAAAATTATGGTGACAGAAAAAGAGATAAAATTAAAGATTTGTCCCTAGTTTGACCGTGAAAATAACAGAATCAAGTTATTAAAAACTTATAAATGGTACTTAAAATATGTTTGAAATTGCTTTTAAGTACCATGAGTTATTTTAAATTCAGTAGATGAATATTATACATTTGATGTTTTAATAGTTGGTTATCTATTATATGTTGCTTATTGAATGTTTTCTTGTTAGATGATATTTTTGTCAAACACATAAAAGTGAACTCTAGAATATGTATGTCAGAATTGGCAAAAACAAAAGAATTAAACAGTCTTAATGACCAAATATGAAAAAATAAGAATTTCGTTGACACTTACACTATAAGGTGTAGAGTATGTACTAAGGAAAACAATATGTCCACCACTCTTTGACGATACTAAGCAATAAAAGAAAATGTATAAAACATTCCTAAAAAATGACATGATAACAAAAACTATTATATTAATATATATGAATTATGATTTGATTAAAGTCTTTGAAGAATATGAGATCGCAAAAGAGTTGTTTGAATCAATAAGAGCCAAATATGATACAACAACTAAATTACATTTCAATTGTTACTACAAAAATATAACTTCTATAAAATAAAAGAAAGAGATAATATAGTGGAACATGTGAATCACATGTTGGTAATGGGAAGAGACTTAGCTGTAGCCAAATCAGTCATCCCAAAACCTATGTAGGTATCCACTATACTGAATAGTCTTTTCACATCATGGAATATGGTCACTACTACTTTTTTACTAGGGCCTGAAACAAACTTTTCTAAATTGCCTCTTAAGTTAGCAATTGAATAGGAGCATATGAATAATAATAAGAAGGAAAAATTGCTAATAGTTGAAGAGAAGATAGGGTCTAACTCTAAAGCCAATCAAAAGATAAATAAAGAAAACAAAAAGTTTGGTAAAAATAACAAAAGGGGAGGTCAATTTTTTAAAAAAACACAGAAAACCGTTTTTTGGCTCAGCTGCTTCAATTGCAGAAAAATGGGACACTATGAGAGGGATTACAACAAAAAGAAAAATAGTGAAAGCACCCAGCAACACAGATAATTCGATAAACAAGATATAATCTGCGTAGTATCTGAATGTTTGGATCGCCAAATGACTGGTTGATTGATTGACTCGAGAGCTATGAGACAAATCTCGAAAAGTAAAAAAGATAAAATGGACCTAAAGGAATACAAACAATGAGAACATCAGGTATATATGAGAAATAACACACTCAAATGTTCTTGAAATTGGGTTCTTTAGAATTTATATATAAGGCATACCGATTGTACTAACCGATGTATTAATTGTGCCAACTATAAGGCGCAATATAGTTTCAATCATTGTCTTGATTAAAAAAGGTTTTGAGGTCAGGTTTATTCTTAGAAAAATGACTATGGAGAAGCATGAGGGTAGTTTTCTTTGGTCAATTTGATATAGAACATGACCAATTCAAAGTGAATATTAATGAAAGTAAAGATTCTTCTGCTTATATTGATTGTGCATTTAATGCTGATGTGAATATATGGTATAAACGCTTAGGACATATAAGTCTAGAAAAGTTGAGAAAATTATCCAATTTTGACTTATTGTCAGGATTTAAGGAAAACACTTTTCGTAAGTGTAAAGCTTATATACAAGAAAAAATAACGAAAAAAACTTTTTTTAAAGAAATAATTAGGGCAACAACTCTCTTGAAAATTATTCACATTGATTTATGTGGACCTTCTAGAGTAAGATCATATCGAGATAAGGTCTATTTTATAACCTTTATCAATGGTTACTCGAGATATACATACATATATCTCTTAACGCATAAATCTAAGGTACTTAAAGTATTCAAAGAGTATAAGCAGAAAGTTTAAAATCAACTGGTGTATACAATCAAAGTCTTGATATCAGATAGAGATGGTGAATACACCTCTACGAAATTTTTAGAATTATGTAAAATCTTTGGTATTACAAAGTAAAATACAATGCCTAGGACACCTCTGTAGAATGGTATAACAAAAAGATATAACAAGATCTTACTGAATATGATAAGCTTTATGTAATAGATCCTTTCTACTAAGGGTATTTTGGGAAGAATTAATAAGTACAATTGTTTATATACTCAACAGACTACCATATAAAGTTATATTCTCTATACCATATGAGATATAGTTTAGAAGAAAATCCAACCTAGGTCATCTCAGGAGGTGGGGGCCTTTCGCCTATATGAATATCCTTAGTCAATCTATGGATAAGCTAAACAATAGGTCCTTTAGATGTATATTTATCTGATATCCTAAAGACTTTAAGAGATCAAATTTATCACAAGGACCATGGACTTATAGAGAGCAGTTATGTTGAATTCTTAGAAATCTCTAAAAATGACATCATTGAAAATGATAATGAGTATGTTGACGATTTAGTTGATCTTCCTAAATCAACCGAAACTTTAAGTTGACAAAAGACTTAGGGTCATATCGACCTACCTAAGGGATTATCACACTTACTTTACACAAGAAGTGTGTAATTCAGTAGATTTAGATGAACTGAACGATAACTTGATTTATTATGAGGCTATTGAATCATCTGAACCAACAAACTCACAAAAAGCCAAAGATGAGAAAATTGAATGTATTGAACAAAACTAAGTCCGAGAATTAACTGATTTAACAAAAGAAAGAAAGTCGTAGGTTGTAAATGAGTTCTGAAAAAGAAATATAAGGTTAATGGATCTATCGACAAGTTTAATGTGAGATTAGTTACAAAGAGATTTTTACAAAAAATATATATATAAATTATGTTGAGACATATTCTCCTATTGTAAAATTTACATCCATAAGGATAATCCTAGTGATATGAGCATATTATGATTTAATTTATACCTGTTAGATGTAAAAATAACTTTTAAATAAATATTTAGATCAAATCATATATATGCAACAACCGGAAGGATATAGAATTGAAGGCCAAGAAGATAAAGTATATAAGTTGAATTATAGGCCTTAAACAATCACCTCATCAATGATATTTGACCTTTCAAAATGTCATTATTGAACTTGGGTTTGTGGCTAATGAACTTGATCACCGTGTCTATGTTTGAAACAGTGAAAGTCATTTTATCATCTTATCATTATATGTAGGTGACATATTGTTGATTGGAAATGACAATGAGATGCCTGTCAAAATTAAGTCATGGTTAAACTTAAGATTTGAAATGAAGGATATGGGAGAAGCATCATATATCTTGGGTATAAGGATTTCTCGAGATAGAGAATCTAAACTTCTGTGCCTAAGTCAGAAGAGATATATTAGTTATATCATCAAGAAATTTAAAATAGGTGAATGTAAATTTGCATCTACACCCATTGCGAATGGAGTTAAATTAAGTAAGACAGATTATCCTAGTAAAAGAGATGATAAGTCTAATGTTTGTTATGCACAAGTTGTTGGTAGCTTGATGTTTGTTATATTATGTAGAAGACCTTATATTAGCTTTCCTGTTGGTCTTGTGAGTAGATATCAAAGTAATCCCTAATGGGAGCATTTGATAGATGTGAAAATGATTGTAAGATATCTCAAAGGGACAAAAGACTTGAAACATTACTTTCAAGCAGACGAACTCAAAGTGATAGGATACTCATATGCTGACTTTGTTGGGAGCAAAGATGACAACAAATCAACATCGTGACAAATATTCTTATTAAAGGTGGAGTTGTTTCTTGAGCATGTAAGAAACATGGTTGTGTAGCATTGCATATACAGTAGGTTGAGTATGTGACTTGTTGTATGATTTCAATTAGTGTTGTTTGGATAAGCTGCTTCATATGTGATATAAAGTTGGACATAGCCAACAAGTCAGTTGTCATTTATTGTGACAATAATGCATCAATTAATTTAATAAAGAGTGAAGTTGAGAAGTCCAAAAGCAAACATATAATGGTTAAATATCATTATGTTCATGATATGGTTATGAAAAAGAAAATATCCATATCATATATGTCAACTGGTGATATGTTGACAGACCCTTTGATTAAAGGAATAACAGAGGATCTTTTCTCAAAGCATGTTACAAACATGGGTTTGAGATATGTTTGAATGTTGTGAAGGTAAGAAACCACACAAGGATTAAAGATAGTAATCATAAAATGACATGACTAGGAAAACCTCACAAAAGTGAGGTAAAACCAATATGTCAAATTACTTGGCTCGAATGGCCGAGTGGGACCATTCTTGGAGTCCTCATCCACGAAAAACGGCTAGACTAACAATCTAGCCACTTTGAAATATACAGTTGGCTCCACCCTACAAAAAGTTCTAGATCCGCCACTGGCCCCGACCACAGAGTATAACTACACCATTTGCTTGTTAATGGATGAAATACTGACAAGTGTGCGTAAATACACCAACACATGAACACACAAGTTTGAAAGGTGAACACATACCAATATCGCTTTTAACAGGCGAACACATGCAACTCATGAAAACATATTGGCTTTTAAGAAACAAAATCAAGGGGTTCTTCACGGTGGGTAAGATTTGAATCCGATTTCATGCATAATACGTGATGTATATATATAAATAGAGAGAGAGATACATGCTCAATCCCATTTATATTTGAATCTTTTCAAATGTTTCCACCATTCGATCGACAATCATAAGCAGAGATTTAAATTTAAAAACCAATTTATACTATTGTATTCACATTTAATACATAATACAATTCAAGTTTTTATTTTACTCAGGTTTATCAAACGGTAAAAATATTTGGATAGACTTAAGCATGAATGAATTGAGCATGTACTATTGTCCGGTTTCTCTCTCTTTATATATATATATATATATATATATATATATATATATAGAGAGAGAGAGAGAGAGAGAGAGAGAGAGAGAGTTTGCTTTGGGTTGCTTCGGGCAAACCCAGACCCGAACATATTTTTTTCCAGGTCAGGTCTGGGTCAGTCAAAATTGTCATGCCCTGTCCCCGGGTAGGCTTAGTTTGCCACAAGAATTAAGAAATAGGTTGGTTGACTTTAGTTACTTGCAAACCAAACATGAATAGCACGTGTGGGAGCGGCGCCGGCTCATAACTTCGTCGCCAAGCATCTGATTTGAGTTGTCCTTTTGCGGCTAAGCCAAACCACGTCGGCTGAGAGGAGTCGGTCTGGGACACGAGTGTTCCTCCTGCAACCGTTATATAACGTTGCCTGGCGTCCCATACAGGCCCTTGGACGCCACGCCACACGCAGAAAGAGAGGAAGAGACATCAGTCAAGCTCTTCGTTCATCGAGAATTCCATCTCCGTTAAGGAGACGAATCATATATACGTCATTGATGAGTGGTTTCCCGCGAGTTTTTGTTGTTGTATAGGAGTCTTATTTCTCCTTGATTGTGTGCAGGTACTTGATTTTTTTTCTTAACCTTTCGATATGTTTGGTTTTGTTTAGGTTCGTAATCTTGTTGATAGTTTCTGTGAGTCGGTTTATCGTTCTCTTCTTATGGTCTTTGCCTACTTTGATTGCTGAATCCCGTAATTGATTGTCTCTCTCTCTCTCTCTCAAGTTTAGTTTGTGTGGGTGTTCACGTCGATAGATTTTATCAACTGTGTATTCTTCCTTTTTTCGCTTTTTTCGATAGGCAGTTGTCTGCCTTGGTGTTTTAATTACTCAATTAGTCATAGATGTCTGCCTTCGCGTTTTAGATTCTTTATGTTATAGAGGTCGATCATTCTTTATGTATTTGTTTTCCTCTTACCTGGCTTTTAGTCGATTAAGGTGTACTATGAACTGCTTCTGTGTTTGTTTAGCATTATCCTTTGTCATGTGTTTTTTCTAGTTTGAATGCTTGTGGTGTTGTTCTTGTATTCCATAGTTTTTGACACTGGGTTTCTTCCAGATTGAAGGAAAGATGAATTCGATGAGGACATTGAGGAGGAACAGAGCAAGGACGATTGCTAAGCGTATTCATGCACTGGTGTCCGGCGAGTCTCCGAATCTGGAAAGCTCACAACATGAAGTGGGTCAATCTGGAAGTGATGTTAGTGAAATTCATTGCTGCTGTCATCAAGCACTAGTAAGGAATAGAGGGAATTTTACCAGAAGTAAATTTCCATCCAGGCTGATGTTTTACAAGGATACATACTGGACCGACTACCCCGAAACTATTTGCAAATACTTGAGAGAGGGATTTGTAAACGGCAGAGGTGCAGTTCATCTCGAGTTGGATGGTTGCTCATTGGTTGTTGATTTCTTGAGGATGATAGAGATTGATTTGCATCATTCTTCTCATAGATGGATTGCTTGGATTGATGTAGAAGGCCACTGTTTCTTCCCTGAAGTGTTTGCTACAGAAAATTGTATAGATTGTATCACGTCTTCACATCTCAAGTCGAAAACGGATTCGAGTCTTTCTGGGGAAGATGGAGAAGTTGACATGGCTCAATGTAGTCCGGTAGCAGGATTGCAACCAGAAACTATTGCTGACAGAGAGGTGATTGGTGGAACTCAAGCTAATCGAGTTCCGAAGGCTGTTCCTTTCATAAAGGGATTGCTTTTGAAATTGGAAGATGGTGATCGGGCATGGAAGATAATTAAGGATGTCTTCCTCAGAGGAATGAGGAAGTCTTCATCAGAGACCTTTGTAACTGCTGTATACAGATGTCCTGCTGCTGGTACTCGCTTTCAAGAGTTTAAAAAAGTTGCAGAGAGAACAAAAGCTGCACGCGGGCACACAAATATAAGGTATGGTTGGTATGGAGCTACGGCCAAAGATGTAGCCAATATTGTATGGCATGACTTTGGTCTGTCCAACATTTGTTCAGGTTCTGAAGCTTTCGGCACTGGCATCAATCTGTCATCTGCAAGCCATTCGTATTTGAGGTAATTTTACTCGTAATTAGAATTTTGAGTTATCCTATTCAGTAGGACTTTCAATTGAGGATTCTTAATGATTGGTTAGTTTTATGTGATTTTGTTTTGTTTCAGAACTGTGAGGATTTATGCATGATTTCTTAAGCACTTGTTTGAATTTCTTTCCAGTGCATCCTCGGCGGAGCCCGATGCTAATGGCGAAAGGCACGTCATACTATGCCGTGCCTTAATGGGTAACATGGAGGAAGTGCAGATTGGATCTGGACAAGCCCAGCCCAGCTGTGAAGAGTTTGATAGTGGTGTGGATGATCTCATGAATTCAAAGAGATTCATTGTCTGGAGCACTAATATGAACACTCACATTCTTCCTGAATATGTTTTGACTTTCAAGTGTTCCACTCAACAGCAAGGTATTGTATTCCTCAATTCATCTGATCTTCGTTCTGTTATTTCTTAATCCATCTTCTTAGCCTATGTTGACAAAGGGGCTGTACTGTTTCTATACTTTTCTGCTTGTGGCAGTTGAGGGTTCTATAGAACACATGCAAAGTATTGCGCCTCATGAATGTGAAGCTCCATTCTCTTTTCCTGGACTAAAGGTCTCCAAACAGGTATCCTCTCTCTCTCTCTCTCTATATATATATATATATATATATATATATATATATATATATATATATATATATATATATATATATATATATATATATATATATTCTCAGATTGGGTAAAGGATTTGTTGAACCATACTCTTAAACTTTCTTTTTTTGTCTTTGAGCAGTGCACTTCACGAGTTGGCACTAGAACTGCTCCTAGTTCAAGGATGTCATTTCCATCTTTGTTCTCGGCATTGGAGAAGTCCTTACCTTCCTTTAAGACAAAAGCTTTGGGACTCTTATACAATAGTTTCAAGGTACGAATTTTGCTGCTTTGCAAGTGATTTTCGTATGGCATAGATTGCAGAGGATGATACACTAAAGGTGACTGGATCGATTTACTGTACTTAGGCTGGGAAGGTGAAGAAAGATGTTTTGATCAGAAAATTCAGGTCAATTGTTGGTGATCCGCTGCTGGTCTCCGCAATCAGGAGCATAGGGAGGGAAGTCTGAACCTCAACTCTGATAGCGGCAACCATCTCCATGGCCGTGTGCGTGGAGATAATGAAATTACAGAGTTCAATCAGTGGTAAGTTTACCTCTTCATGAATTATATATAATCCTTTCTCTTCCAATGATGGCCTTGCTTGATAAAGAACGTTGAGAAGTGATGTTGAATTCTATTGTCATATTCAATTTGAGAACGTAAGGTCCATAAAAGAGCGTGTGTGCGTGTATTCGTACGTATCAGTTGCATAGCATAATAATAAACAAGCTGAAGATGAAAAACCCCATATATAGGAAAACCGTATCCGCATAAGTATTGTCAGTGGCATAATAACAACTACCACCACACCGGCTACATAGTTTTTTTTATGTTCTTATAGCTTGATTATGTGTTATGGTAATAATTAACTCAACATAGGCTAAATTATTTTTTTCTAACACTTGTATGATCTCCTTTTAACATGGGTCTTTGTTTCAATGGTATAAGTGTAATTTAAATCTTTTAAAAAAAATTGAAAATAGATGAAAGATAATATTGTTGTACTCATGCTTCTGAAAAGTAAATGATCGAATGAACATCAATGATGAAAGGACCCAATATATATTTTATATATTTGTTATGAAGGGAGGTCAAAGGTTAATTCATACACGCGTGCACCAACGGGAATCAAACTCCCACTCCCTGCCAGTTGAGCTAGCGTTCTGGCTATGAACAAACTACATTTAGTTTTTACCAAACTATATGTAGAGATGACGATGACCCCTGAATGGAGAGCTTTTGCTTGTCATTGCCAAAATTGGAGCTTGGAATAGAAGGAAAGCATGTCCAAGTTGGTGGGGATCGATAAGCTCGGTCGCACACCATTTGCCGGGGAGGTGACACATGGAGTTGCACCCAATAGCATTCGAAAACCCTTGATGCTAGGACCTTAGCTCGCAGAGCAGAGAAGCTTTAAAGGGTCAATGCGTTCGCAGCCGATTTCCCTCTGTTGAATTTCCCTACTGCTTGCTACATTTGCAAGATAGATCAGATGACAAGAAGCTTATTCCTTGTTGCTGATTAGTGCTTTATTGTTTTGGTTCTTGAAATGGATGTTGTGAGCTTATCGTGTGTATAATCTGAAAATTTGCAGGGTGAGCGAACCAAGGGATGTAGCAGAAGCAGCCCACAGCCGACAAACAGGAATTGTAACTTCATTTAGATTTTCTATAAGGATATAAAACACTTTCCTCCTCTTTCCGTCCCGTGTTTCCTTTGTTTCTTGGTTGGTTGGAGAAGATTATCAGTTATCCCTTGCAAGGGAGAAACTTTCTTTTCTGATTTTTCCTATGTAACCACACGTTACATTGGACGATATATCTAACAAAGAAATGAAGAGCTAACATTGTTTGATTACTGTCTTCCTTCTTTTCCTGCCTTTCTACATATAAAAACTCATCAAAGCAACCCCCGATAGGTTTCTCTTTAGTTGCAAAGCCTGTAGCTTCGTCATTTAAAACAAAGAATTATGGGCGCGCACACACAGTGTGTGTGTGTGTATGCTTGACTAAATGAGCTTTTACCAGTTCTACTGAGCGAGGAAAGAATTCAAACCTATTCAACTTGCGTTGCCAATGCATAGCAGAACAACTTCACTCAGCACGAGCAGAAGTGAGCTGAATGACAAACAGCTCGGTTTAATTTATCTACCCTATTTGAGTGCTGACTACTGGAGATGACCAGAGATCGGAAGCCTCGACAGGACTTCCCAGAACAAAAGCAAGCACGGGAGGCTGGGTATCGTGAAGCAGGACTACCCTCTAAAAAGATCTACGTATGAGACAATGTTAGATACATATTGCTCGACATAACTTCAAATACTAGCAATTCGGAATAAGAGAGAGCAATTCATGAAGAGAATGCCATGGGCCTGAACTACCGATTCGCCAAACCGAAGGTTCAGGGAGACTATGGCCCTCTAGTTTACTAAATCTAACAGCCGACAGAGAGAAAATACAGAATACTAACATTTACAAGAGCCAAGAATAGTACAAGTACCAGAGAAACGCTATTCCACAATTTTGTTGCAGATCCGTGGGTCATTTTTTCCTTTCAGTTTACACCTGGTGGTGGCTGAGACATACTTTTGTCCTCCAATAGCTTATAAGGATCTATATACGTTGGTGGTATCACCAGAACTGTGCTTGCATCATGCACAAAACTCGATCCAAAGAACTGCAACAGGGAGAGTGAGGTCTTCATATTAGGAATTAACTCAAACCACTAAGAAATGCGACGACAGAAATTGTTGAGAAAAGTGCTCCCAGCAGCTTCAGCACAAAGGATTGAAATTTCTCCTTTTACATTCTTTTACATGGAGCAGCAGAACATACTTTAATTCGTCAAATGGATCATTTACTATCTCAAATTTGAAATTTTAATCACAGAATTTGGCCTGAATCATACTAATGATGTAATTGCAACATGTGATGAGTAAAACTGATCTGACAATCATGCATAGTGTGTAGAATGAACGGTGGACTTTATAAATCTTTGGTGGAAGATGTTCTAAGAGGAACAAGCAAACCTGCTAGACAATTTCGTCCCTTCATGTATTATAGCAACAATATCATTGTTGTTTTGTCTCGACAATTGAAACATCAAGCGGCACATGTGGACTTAGCAACAACATCATTTTCTAAATACTGAAGTTTGTTGTTCTGTGCAACATTCTTTTAGCTAGAATAAAAAAAAGTTTGAAGTTTCTCACACCAATATTTATCCTGTCTTCTGATGGAACAATTTTAGGGTTAGGAAGAACAATATCCACATGTGATGATTGATATGGAAAAAAACCTTTAACACGATAACAAAGACATTATGAAAAGAAAGAAATAATGGACATCAACTTTATGCAAGTACGATGGAGCAGCAGCCTATGGTAGGACTCAAGGATAGCAGTTTTTTTTGTTATCAGTATTAGATTACAAAGAGGGCCAACACTGCATTTCTTTTGACTGTAGATAAACTAAGCAGAGAAAATGCCTTGATGCATATTCTTTGCACGTAACAATGTGTAAGAGGATGTGAAGGAAGGAAGGACTTGGCAACAACTTGGACAGTGGAGAAAAACCTTAAAAATAAAGTTCTTGGTAACTTACTACGATGAAACAAAAGAATATATGAAATTCAAGTTCAATATTTTGGTTGACACAATGGATAAGAACATAAAGTTGACTCTAGTTACGTCCTAAAGAAAGAAGATAATGAAACTCCGCCCATGCAAGGGATCACCTTTTCATTGCCAATCCCAAGCTCAGATAAAGGAGGAGGGTTGTGTTAGGCTGTCGACAGCCACCATAAAACTTCGTCGGATTTTTATAACATACAACAACAACAACAACAACAACAAACAACAACTAAGCCTTTTCCCATACTAGACGGGGTCGGCTACATGGATTCTTTGTTTCCACAGATCCCTATCATGTGCCATGTTAGCAGTTAACTCCCAATAAGCTAGATCACTCTTTATTGTTTCTTTCCAACACTTTTGTGGTCGTCCTCTACCTCTTTTAATACTTTCCAAATTTAGTTTTTCTAACCTTCTTACAGGTTCTTCTTTTGATCTTCTTTCTATATGTCCAAACCATCTTAAACGATGTTCTCTCATTTTATCCTCTATTGGTGCCACTCCTAATTTGTTTCTAATAACCTCATTATGTATACAGTCTTTTCTTGTATGACCACTCATCCATCTCAACATCTTCATTTCTGTCACAGACATCTTTTGTACATGTTGATGATTAACTGCCCAACACTCAGAACCATAAAACATGGCAGGCCTAATTGCTGCTCTATAATATTTACCTTTTAATTTTAATGGTATCTTCTTATCACAAAGAATACCTGATGCTCCTCTCCATTTTAACCAACCAGCATTAATTCTATGTGTAACATCTCCATCAATTCTTCCATCACTTTGAAAAATTGACCCTAGGTATTTAAAACTTTCCTTTTGGGGAATGCAATGTGTGCCAATTTTAATTTCTATGTCCTCTGAAGTAGCCAAATGATCAAACTTACATTCCATATATTCTGTCTTTGTTCTACTAAGTCGGAGGCCTTTGTTTTCTAATGTTTCTCTCCATAGTTCCAATTTTCTATTAACTTTTTCCTTAGACTCCTCCACTAATACAATGTCATCTGCAAATAACATACACCAAGGTACTTCATCTTGAATATGTTTTGTTAACTCATCCATCACCATTATAAATAAGTATGGACTTAAAGTTGATCCTTGATGTAACCCAATATTAACTTCAAAGAAGTCTGTCGTTCCTTCATGAGTCCTCACACATGTTTTTGCACCATTATGCATGTCTCTTACAAGGTTAATATATGTCAATGGGATACCTCTTTTTTCCAAAGTTCTCCAAAGAACCTCCCTCGGTACCCTATCATAAGCTTTTTCTAGATCAATAAATATCATGTGAAGGTCTTTCTTTTTTGCTCTAAAATGTTCCATAAGACGTCTCAAAAGGTGAATCGCTTCAATAGTAGATCTACCAGGCATAAATTCTCTATTGTACTTGATACTTGTCTTAACCTACGTTCGATAATTCTTTCCCATAATTTCATAGTATGACTCATTAACTTGATACCTCGATAATTCGCACAATTTTAAATGTCTCCCTTGTTCTTATATACGGGTATAAGTGTACTTGCTCTCCATTCCTCGGGCATCTTTTGGTTTTTCCATATTTCATTAAATAGTCTTGTGAGCCAAGTGATTCCTATTTCTCCTAGTATTTTCCAAACTTCTATAGGAATATTATCTGGTCCTACCGATTTACCACTCTTCATATGTTTAAGAGCCTCTTTGACTTCATTCTTTTGAATACGTCGGTAGAAATTGTGGTTTATATACTTTTCTGACTTGGCTAAATCTCCTAAACTAATACTAACATCTTTATTTTCATTAAAAAGATTATAAAAATAGTTTTTCCATCTATTTCTTATATCATCATTTGCCACTAGAATTTTTTCATCTTCGTCTTTTATGCATCTAACATAATTAAGATCTTTAGTTTTCTTATCTCTAGCCCTAGCTATCCTAAAAATATCTCTTTCACCCTCTTTTGAGTTGAGTTTTTTATATAAGTCCTCCCAAATCTTAGCTTTTGCTTCACTAACGGCCTTTTTTGCTTCCTTCTTTGCTTTCTTATAAGCTTCTAAAGTTTCACTAGTTTTCTTAGCATAATGTAGTTTGTAACATGCCCTCTTTGCCTTGATTTTATTTTGTACACTTCACTCCACCACCAAGCTTCTTTTTGTGCCGGTACACCTCCCTTAGATACCCCTAACACATCTTTCGCCACTTTCCTAATATGTAGAGCCATATTGTTCCACATATCACAGGGTGTACCAACATAATTCCAAACATCTCCTTGAAGGACTTTCTGTTTAAATATATCTTCTTTCTCGCTTTTGAGGTTCCACCATTTAGTCCGAATAGCTCGATGCACTCTTTTCTTCTTTGTCCATTTTTTTATTTGTAAATCCATAACTAAAAGTCGATGTTGGGTGGTTAAGCTTTCTCCTGAAATTACCTTACAATCTTTACAACACGCTCTATCTTTGTTTCTACAAATAAAGTAATCAATTTGTGTTTGTGATAAGCCGCTCTTATAAGTAATTAAATGTTCATCTCGTTTTTTGAAGATTGTATTGACTATAAAGAGATCAAATGACATAGCAAAATTTAAAATCTCCCTACCTTCCTCGTTTATATCCCATAACCAAAGTTTCCATGAATCCCTTGATATCCTAATGCCTCTTTACCGACATGTCCATTTAAATCTCCTCCTAAACAAATCATCTCCCTTTGTGGAATCTTTTGAAACACCTTATCCAACTCTTCCCAAAAAACTGTCTTTATACTATCTTCTAGTCCTACTTGGGGTGCGTAAGCACAAACTATATTCAAAACCTCTGCTCCTAACACTAATTTCAATGTCATGATTCGGTCACCATATCGTTATATGTCTACTACACTCTCCTTTAAATCTTTATTTATGATAATACCAACTCCGTTTCGGGCCTTTTCTTTACCTGAGTACCATAATTTAAAACCTGTATCCTCTATCTCCTTTGCTTTTTCTCCAACCCATTTTGTCTCTTGTAAACATAGAATATGAATCTTTCTCCGAATCATAGTATCTACCACCTCCATTAGCTTACCCGATAATGTTCCGATATTCCAAGAACCAATACGAATCTTATTATCTAGAACTAGCTTCCTTACCCCCCGCATCCGTCCATAATCAAAATGCGAATACCCTCTCTGAAAATTTTTCACTACATTCGGGCGGCAATGTAGCGGGACTAACTTCTTTACTCACACCCGTCCATGATGTGGGAACCCTCTCTGCAATTGATTCACTACATTTGGGCGAAAATGTAGTGGCCCTTGCTTACTTCTTACTGCATTCGGGCTCTGCAGCACGTTGCTAGGCGGGGACGCCCCAAAGCAATGCTCATAATTTTTGTAATCCATGTTGTAGAAATTCAACGAAGTTTTACGCTGGCTGTCGGAAGCCTAACACAACCCTCCTCCTTTATCCGGCCTTGGGACCGGCAATGCAAGGGTGATCCCTTACATGGGCGGAGTTCAGATTTTTATAACATGGATTACAAAAATTATGAGCATTGCTTTGGGGCGTCCCCTCCTAGCAACGTGCTAGAGAGCCCGAATATAGTGATAAGTAAGCAATAGCCACTACATTTTCATCCGAATATAGTGAATCAATTGCCAGAGAAGATTCCCATATCATGGACGGGTGTGGGTAAAGAAGTTAGTCCCGCTACATTACCGCCCGAATATAGTTAATAAATTTTAGAAAGGGTCTCCGCATTTTGAATATGGAAAGAAGATAGAGGACACATGTTTTAAATTATGGTACTCAGGTAAAGAAAAGGCTCGAAATGGAGTTGGTATTATCATAAATAAAGATTTAAAGGATGTGTAGTAGACATTCAACGATATGGTGACCGAATCATGACATTGAAATTAGTGTTAGGAGTAGAGGTTTTGAATATAGTTTGTGTTTACGCACCCCACGTAGGACTAGAAGATAGTATAAAGACAGTTTTTTGGGAAGAGTTAGATAAGGTGATTCAAAAGATTCAACAAAGGGAGATGATTTGTTTAGGAGGAGACTTAAATGGACATGTTGGTAAAGAGGCATTAGGATATCAAGGTATTCATGGAAACTTTGGTTTTGGGGATATAAATGAGGAAGGTAGGGAGATTTTAAATTTTGCTATGGCATTTGATCTCTTTATAGTCAATACAATCTTCAAAAAACGAGATGAACATTTAATTACTTATAAGAGTGGCTTATCACAAACACAAATTGATTACTTTATTTGTAGAAAAAAAGATAGAGTATGTTGTAAAGATTGCAAGGTAATTTCAGGAGAAAGCTTAACCACCCATCAACTTTTAGTTATGGATTTACAAATTAAAAAAATGGACAAAGAAGAAAAGAGTGCATCGAGCTATTCGGACTAAATTAGAAAGCAAAGGCCTCCGACTTAGTAGAACAAAGACAAAACACATGGAATATAAGTTTGATCATTTGGTTACTTCAAAGAATATAGAAATTAAAATTGGCAAACATTGCATCCCCGAAAGGAAAGTTTTAAATACCTAGGGTCAATTTTTCAGAGTGATAGAAGAATTAATGGAGATGTTACACATAGAATTAATGCTGGTTGGTTAAAATGGAGAGGAGCATCATATATTCTTTGTGATAAGAAGATACCATTAAAGTTAAAAGGTAAATATTATAGAGCAGCAATTAGGCCTGCCATGTTTTATGGTTCTGAGTGTTGGGCAGTTAATCATAACATGTACAAAAGAGAAATGAAGATGTTGAGATGGATGAGTGGTCATCCAAGAAAAGACCGTATACATAATGAGGTTATTAGAAACAAATTAGGAGTCGCACCAATAGAGGATAAAATGAGAGAATATCGTTTAAAATGGTTTGGATATATAGAAAGAAGATCAAAAGAACCTGTAATAAGGTATGAAAAACTAAATTTGGAAAGTATTAAAAGTGGTAGAGGACGACTACAAAAGTGTTGGAAAGAAACAATAAAGAATGATTTAGCTTATTGTGAGTTAACTGCTAACATGACACATGATAGGGATATGTGAAAACAAAGAATCCATGTAGCCGACCCCGTCTAGTATGGGAAAAGGCTTAGTTGTTGTTGTTGTTGTAGGGTTAGTGACATGGGAGCATTGATGGAGATGTCATATAAAATAAATATGCAAGTTGGTCGATGGCATTTTTGTGACAAGAACATGCCAGTTAAAACTTTCACATAACTATTTTACGTTGCGATAAGACCAATGATGATTTATGACACAGAATGAGGCGTAGTTAACAACCAAAATGTATGTGCAGCCACAGAGAAAATTAGGTTTCTACCTAAGCTATTGAAGAAAAAGTAGGTGGAACACCAAAGAAAAACATGAGAGAAGACACAAGTGGTCTGGACTTTTGGAGATATGGGTAGATAGAGCTCCAATGAGAAAGGGTGGTAAATTGGACGATGAATACTGCAGAAAATGTAGAGAAGGCCTAAAAAGCATTAAAAGGAAACAATAAAAACAAGACCTTGCTTTTCTGAGTTAAATGCTAACCTACACAAGGTTGAGAGTACAACCCATGTAGCCAACCCCACTTAGCTTAGGAGATGGCTTGGTTCTAGAGTTCATTTTGGTTTTTTCTCGAAATTGCCACAGAATTTTACTAATGCTGCCTGCATCAATGTAGCACACCCACTTAATGTGGGAGAAGAATTGGTTTTGGCTTTAACTTTGATTTGATTTCCAAATTGTGCCACAAAATTCTGGTAAAGTTGCCTCCTCATCTCGATCTCATCCTGCTCCATCTCGCCAAGGTTGTACAAAGCAAAATATACTATAAAAATAGGCTGCAAAGTAACAATAAATACGGCATACAAGCTAGAGCGTGGAAGTTAAAGTATACTTCAACCTTTAAATGGCCCACCATAAGAACTAGATTGACCCCAAAAAATGAAAAGAGAATAATTAAGGAACTTGACAATCGTGCTGATAATTATTTCACATAAGAACAAAATCTGCAACTAAAGAAGAAAAGGACCCTTACGAGGTATAAAGCTGAAAATGATGCAACTGTCACAAGAATTAATGGCCAAAACCCAACAAAGAATGTTCCGCCAATCGTAAGCAGTAGCCTTGCCCTTGGAATCAATCCCTGGATAAACATAGGATATATATTATTGAGAACCAGAATTCGACATTGACATTGACACTATTTTATTAGGCGAGGGGCATGACAAGTGATACATAAATAATATGTGAGAAAGCAACAAGTAAACCACTCCATGGAGAAAATAAAGGTGTAAATAACTACATATGAACTTCTGTTGATATAAGTAAAGAAAAGTAAATACTTTATAACCACGACTCAAACAGTAGGAAGAAGACTGGCACATGAGGGGCCTAAAGTACAGAAATTAATAGCGTAGACTAGTGTAGTAGAGAGATTGGATAGTATTTTGGCACTGTGGTGATACATTCAGATGTCTAGACTTCACAATCATGACAATTAACAAATCAGTCTTGACAGAAATGCTGAAACCGCCAATGCTCAATAACAAAAGGGCATGTTGTCTCTCCCCTTCTCTCTATGTATCTCTTTCTGCCTCTTCTCTGTTCATCGGGTTGATGTGTTAGCTGTTGGAAGCATTCAATTAATCTTTCAAAGAGGCTTAAGCGATCATTTTCTTGAACACTTCCACAATCTAAGGAGATCTCTCATCCCCTGCTTGATGTGGTAATCCAATTGACGAAATGTGTTTGAAAAGATAAAAACATTTTCAGTATCTGCACAGAAGCAAGGACCTTGAGTAGAATAACCTAAATTCAACAGTTCACACACGGCTGCTGAAGAAAGACTTATCAATGAACACCAATCCACAGAAAGATCACGAATAGGGGACGGATGACAAATCGAGCTTCATTACCTCCAATCCTTCACTGTTCAAGGCCATTGATCTCGCCCGTTGTTCGGTCAAGCTCTTCTGGTAATCCGTCGAAACGGCACTTCCCTTCTTCTCCTTCAAAGCGTCCAGATTCTCCACCGCTCCGTAAGATGTTCTACCGTCGTCTTCAAGAAGTGACGTCGGAGTCATTCCTCTTCTCTTCAGTTCCTTCATGAACAACGACTCCGGCAGCTCCTCGCCTACAGATTCACAAAATCAATAAGCATAAGAAGAGAGAGAGAGAGAGAGAGAGAGAGAGAGAGAGAGAGAGAGAGAGAGAGAGAGAGAGAGAACCATCGGGTTCGTTGTCTCCTTCCTTGAGGCGGCAGTGGACGTGTATAACCCCGGGTAACCTCCGGCAGGACGTCGGAAACCTGAAATCCGACGAGAGACGCGACGATCTCCAAGGAGAAGGACAGAAACCTAACTTCCCGATCTGGAAACAAGAAGCCATCACCTTCTTCTTTCTCTTGCGCACCCCGAAGATACTCCGGCTTCTCTGTTAGCCACTAGCCTCGTACGAAACCCGCGGACACTCAACCAGCCATAGCAGCAACAACGACGGCGATCCTCTGTCACAGAGCCGTCCTGTCCGACGCCTCGTCTTCTCCTTCGATTCGCATTCGATCTTCTTTTCCTCTCTTAATTTTCTCAGAGTTTTTGTTTTGCCGGTATTTCTGTTCCACACAATCGAATGCGCAGAGTGCACTACGCACCTGGCAATTCATTTTTTATTTCAATCTTCTAGTTACCTTTTCAATCTCTGAGCAGTTTAAGAATCAAACCTGAACCGGAATAGATGATTTCAAACAGAAATTAAAACCAGAACCTAGTATGGACTCTCACAATGGTCAAATATCACGCAATCTCCTCTCCAATAATCCAGATGAGCTGTGGTAAGGAAGCTATTGAGTGAGAACCCACTCAGCCTGTGCTTGGGTGAAGGCTTTTTAATTTTAGGGTCAACTACTGCTTAGACATGGCCAGTTTTAAACTAGTCCCACGGTTCTGTCTGAAACTGTTTGAAATCGGACCCAATAAAATTCGAAATCGAAACCGAGCCTGAAACCAAAACCATGTGAAACCGGAATCGACAGTTTTTTTTTTTTTAAATTAATAAATTTTACCGGTTCCATATTGTTGTAGACTTAAACGAAATCGATAGTTATAGAATCATGATCGAAACCGATCCAAAACCGATTCTATTAAGAGCGAAACCAGAACCGACCATGTTACAGCCCACTGGATATTATGGGAGAATGATTGGATCTCTAGAACAACCATTCACACCTACAATGGCAACGTGTCCGTCGTGCCAAAAAGGGCCTTATCCGCCATTAATGGCCTTATGTAACGACAACCAGGCACCAACCCCATGAAAATGGGAAAGCACAACGACGATCAATAATACTATCTAAATTTTACTATAAAATTAAAAGATGAAAGTAACTTTGTGCAGTTTACCACCACCTTCCATCGCCACCCTTCACTGCCACCACTCCTTCGTATCAACCTACACCACTATTACCATCCATTGTGAACCATTACCTTGACTAGTAGCTGATTTATAAATTGTTTTATGATGATTTGAATCACAAAAAAAAACACACACACAAAAATGGTGGGAAAAGTTAATGAATAATTTAAGTTTTATTGAATTAATTATTAACCTGATATATGACCGAGTTTTATGAAAACATAGTCGATCTTATAATATAATATGTGAAAAAGCTCAATTGTTGTTGAGTCGAATAATTTAAAATATTATTGAAGGTTGAGTGAACTTCGTATTATAGGCTTACAAGCTCAATGGTGGATTATGTTTTTTTTTATTTTGTTTTATCTTTTGTTGAGTTGATTGTCAGTCTAACACGTTAAATAATCTATGTAGCCACCGAAAAAAAGTTTAGTGTTGTTAGTTTTTTTTTTGGGTATAATAGAAGGTCGAAGGGACAAAAATGTCCCCAACATCAAACAGATGACCATCATTGTGAGTCGATCCATGAACCCCGGTGAGCTATTTCTCTTGATGATGCTTTTCCATATTTTTGGTAGGGCAGATACCTCAACTTGGCTCAATTTAGATTGGCCACTGCCGACGACTTATCGGTTGCCGCCAACTTCACCACCGCCACTACCAATATCCAAGACCAATGCTGTCATGATCCGTGGCCACCAAACGTTGCTACATTGGCATCATTCACTACCATTAGCACTACTAACCACCACCACCACCCTGGCCGCCACTGCTACTCCAAATGGGTTCATCTAAGCACATTTTCTTTCTATTCATTTAAAATATTATTATCTACTAAAAATGTTTATTTTATTTCAACCATTGAAGCAATTAAATATGTTTTCCTGTTTTTTTTCGTTCAGGTAAAATGACAAGCTGATAAAATAAAAATGACAAAATGCAAGTGAGGAAGAAGAAAAGAGATGTTGAGGGGCCGGTTGAGCCCACTGGGTCGAAAGCCCTCATTGCCGTTGTCCTCCAATATCCCCTCTCGTGGTTCAAATACGCGGTCGCCGCTTGAATCGACCTTCTCTCTCTCTCTCTCTCTCGGGAGCCTTTCTTCCAAGCTTGGCGGCTCGGGGTTCTATCAGGGTCCGTCCGTTGACAAATTTTCATGGATTTTTAAGACTCCTATTTTACGTTCGAGAGATATAGAAGAGAGAGAGAGAGAGAGAGAGAGAGAGAGAGAGAGCTGAGGATCAACAGCGGGGAGTCGGTGATGATGCCGCCGATGATGTCCGTCGGGCCGGATTGGACTTCCAGAAAGATCGATGGCATCGAAGAATCGATCAAAGGTCTGTACGTGAGGGAGAGAGAATGGGGGGAGAAGGAGGAGAAGAATGGGGGATTGTACTCTGTGTGCGTCAACGCCAACGCCAACGCCAACGCCAACGCCAACGCCAACGTTAGTCTTCCTTCGTTTCCTCCCCGTCACAAGCTCATCATCGTCGGCTATGCGCTCACTGCGAAGAAGATCAAAAGCTTCTTTCGCCCCACCCTTGAAGTGATAGCAAGGTTCTCTACAAAACACAAGCTTTCTTACCTTCTTGTTTATGCTCTCTGTAAAGAACTATGCAATCAATACAAATTTCGTGATGCATTTATTTCTAGTTTGGTCTTTTTCTTTCATATTACTGGGGTAAAATATCTATTTATTCAAAGGTTGTCGCTATTTTATGATGATTATGCATGCCCGATCTTTACTGTTCTTTTACACTGGTTTTCCCCTCTGTTTTTCGGCAGTGTGTTATGAAAATTGAAACCTATTGCTTATTGTGTTGAAATTGCTCTCCATGTCTTTGTTGGAGGCGTGATCCTTTTCTGTAATATTCGTTTGATTTTCGTGTGTTTTGGCTAACCCCGTAGATTATTTCTTTGTTGCTGACGTTGATTTGAGTAATATAGATAGTCAAAATTCATAAAATCCTTCTTATGATGCCAGCGGGGGGAACCGAGTGGAATATTCTGCTAAATTCCTCTAAATCTGTTATGGCAAAATCTATATAAGATATGAGTATTTATTGTGGTTGATACATCTGCAGGCGTCACTAGGCTTACCAGTTCGCATCGTGTGGACAAACACGGAAGCTTCTTTACGGGGTACTGATTTCTAAATTAGATTTCGTGTTACCTGACAAGGAGTTTTTGTTGCTCTATGATTATAAGGAAACACAATATGTTGGGGTGCCTTAGTTTTTAGGCAAACTACATTTTGGAACTTCATGTCATCTATAATGCACGACTGTGGAAGTAATTTTGTCCTCCAGCCGGTTTCATGGACCTGGGTTCTTTTGTTCTCATGCTTGATTAATCATCCGTTCTTCTCTATATCTGATAATTTGTGAAAAAAAGCAGACCTTATCATATTATTATAATTTGTTAATTTCCTTGTTTTCCTAGTTTTGCTACAATTCAAATTCTAACTATTGAGCAGCTGAAGCAAGCAACAGAAAAGAATTCACCTTTGCCATGTCAGCTTCAGCATCTCTTTTTAGAATTGGTTCATTGGATCCTCACAACTTGAGAGGATCAAGTTTTCCTCTAACGGCTGTGGAAAGATTCACATGAAAAAAAAATCTCTCACATGAATCCGTCCAGAGGCAAACCAAACGTGCTCTGTTTGTATCTCTGTCCATAAGTTCTTTATATGTTTTCCATCCTTTTATGTTGAGAGTACCTTGTGGGACCACTTAGTTCATTAAAAGTGCAAAGTGTCAATTTCTTTTGACTCCTTTGATAAGACTGCTTGAGCATACAAAGGAGGTTGATCCATGTCATTTGATCAGAAATAGTAACTGTGAGGCATCACCTTTTATGCAGGAAAAAGGGTATAGTGTTCGTTGCTATAGATCCCAACAAATCTCTTTCAGATCAAGGACCGTTTGACATAGTCTTGCACAAGGTCTACAACTTCACTTGTTTCCTTTGAGTCCTTTAAATGGGACATTACCTCTTCTACTGCTTTTCATTTGCCTGCTTGTTTGGATATGCTGGTTTTGCATCTTTAGGCAGATGTTGGGGTTGCCTTTTAGTGGATTCCCGCTTCTCATATGTGTTCATTCATCTCTTAATTAACATTCATTACTCTAATTAGAGCTTTTTTGTCCTTTTTCTCATTGCATTTTACAGTTGTCAGGAAAAGAGTGGTATCGGATTCTTGAGGTTGGTATTGCTTACTTTCGTGGTGACTCTGTCCTTTCATATCCAAGTCTGTTGTATTCTTAATTTCTTATAGTCTGTCATTTCATGATGCCTATGATTCTTCTCATGATGTTGATTTTGAATTCCATTTCAATAAGATTTATGTTGCAAGCCATTTTTCTACCATGACTACCGTCAGATTGTTACCCTAGTTGGCCAAATTATTCACCCCCACCCAGAAGATGAATATTAAGGGTGTGTTTGATTTGTGGTTCCAGCAAAACTGGACCTGACTTTTGGTGGCTAAAGTTCCAAGTTCTGTTATGCATCAAATGCGGAACCCATAGCTGGAGTGGAACTATGGTTCCATATGCCC
This sequence comes from Brasenia schreberi, assembly GCA_036023115.1. NCBI lineage: Eukaryota > Viridiplantae > Streptophyta > Magnoliopsida > Nymphaeales > Cabombaceae > Brasenia > Brasenia schreberi. Next base: position 1,520,520 of record JAYKKT010000055.1, on the reverse strand, counting down.
AATTTGAATTGAAAACATTGGCACTAGGGGGAGATGAGCCACAAGAATTGGACCCATGGGCTCTACATAAAAACCCAAGCTCCTCCTTCTTTCTCTTGTTGTTACCTCACCTCACACAAAAACCCAAGCATCAACACTGCTCGTGAATCAAACAATTGGTTATAGACTCACGTGATCTAGTCCTACAGTTCTAGCACCAAGGGTCTGGTACCATGAGTCAAATGCATTAGAGCATTGTGGCTGCTCTGTCACTTTGCTCCTTGATTAGATGTCTAACCTTGTATCCTTCTGCTATTGGTGTCTTGAAATGCAAAGGAGTTGCCTTTGGTAGAACGTGATTGTTTCTACCTTAACCTTTTCCTGTTTGTTGAACAGAGTAAAGCTATTTGGATTTATAATCTTGCTTATTGCTGCAAAGTGACACTGTCATTGTCATAGCTGTTTCATTGTTCATTTTTCCCCCTATTGGTTGGTAATTCATGTTTGCGGTTCTAAATATCAAAATGATATTACAAACCATTTTTCTGACAACGTCACTTAGATACATATGTAGTTTCCCTGGAGAAACAAGGCACTATTCACTGGGAGAGCACCTGGGCTATGAGGGAGCTGTTGCATACAAAAGCCATTTTTTCATATGAAATGTTTTATGGCCATCTGAAATATTTCATAGGTCTTTTGCTTTTGTGCTTTGTTTTGAGATCTGGAACCGCTGCCCACGGCTGTTTTTGTGCAACATAGGGTGATACTGCTGTAGTTTTTTCTTTGTATATTATGCTATTTTGATTCCCCTGCTTGGGGAGTTTGTGGCTAGGGAAGATTTCCTTGGCATGGTCTTTTCAGCTTCCACTTTAAGGTCTGGTATAAAATATTGATGTTTGACTTCTCATCCAAAACCCACTGCTGCTTCTGTGGTGTACCATGAAGAGTTGTTGGAGAGACCTTCTTAGCTTATCTGCTTGAGCATTATCCACGATTTGATTGCTAACCATAGTTCACTGATATTCTCTCCCCACTTCTTTCCTATTATTCTCAATTCAGTAAACACTGTAGTAAGTGGAAGCTGCTCTAATTACTTTTATCTGCTTTCAGGATTACCAAAAAAAACACCCAGAGGTAACCATCCTTGACCCACCTGATGCCATTGAGCATTTACACAATCGTCAATCAATGCTTCAGGATGTAGCTGATTTGGACTTGTGTGATTCAAATGGTAACTTTTTGCTAATATTACGTACACAAAATATGTTTTAGAAACTGTCCTTTGTAGATTGTTAGAAAGTTTTGAGGCTTGTAGGGAACCTATTTGATACTTATTGATTAAAAACATGAACTATACTATTATTATTCTAACATGTCATGACTTTATTCTACCCTTGGCAGGCAAAATTTGTGTTCCTAGGCAGCTAACCATATATGGGGATCCAGCTTCTATTCCTCAGGCAGTAAATAGAGCTAAGCTAAAGCTACCCCTTGGTAAGTTTGCTGGTATTTTGGATATTATTACATTTCCTTGGCATTCAGGAGAGTAACCAATTTGGTGTGAGTAGGGGCTGCAGCATCCCTTTCGAAACCAGAATTTCTCCTGGGGCTTGGTCTTGCTGCTACCACAATGCATATCCTTGTGGTGCTATGCCTGGTGGCAATTATGTTTCTTCATTTCATTAATGTTGAAGAATTTTTTATCTTGAGAATATCCTATTTAAAGTTAACTGCTAACATGGCACATGATAGGGCTCTGTGGAAACAAAGAATCCATGTAGCTGACCCCATCTAGTATGGGAAAAGGCTTAGTTGTTGTTGTTGAGAATATTCTATTTAAAAGAGCTCTCTTCATAAAAATATTTGATATGGAAGCTCTTCTATTCTTTCCCACATGATTTTGTTTGTATACTTCAGGATGGCTCTTGTTGGTAGCTGTTTTTATTATGTGACTGTAATTTTAGTTTCTGTTTTTTCTATAGAATATTTGATTGAGCATTTTGTATGATTGTTGCAGTTGCAAAGCCGTTAGTTGTAGATGGAACTTCCAAGTCCCATGAACTATCTCTTTCTTATGATCAGTCTTCGTTGTCCAAGCTTGAACCTCCATTGGTTCTACAGGAATTTGTGAACCATGGTAAAACATTGTAGCGCCTTTTAATTGGTTTAAACATAGTCATGGAGATATTTATACTACCTTTTCTCTTGCGGTGACAATTTGTTCTACCTTTTCTCTTCTGGCTGAAGGTGGTATACTTTTCAAAGTTTTCATTGTTGGAGAATCCATGAAGGTTGTACGACGGTTTTCTCTGCCAGATGTTGTGCACCATGAGTCAATCCATAACATTGGGGTTGTTCCATTTCCACGGGTTTCTAATGCTGCAGCTTCTGTTGATGTTGCTGATCTGGATCCACGTGTTGCAGGTGAGACTGTGACTTCCGTTCTTGAGACCAATATGTGCCCTTTTCTTGAGCTGTATCATTTTGTGATATGGCATGTCCTTTTATAACCCCTGGTTCTTTATTATAGAGCTTCCTCCTCTCTCACTGCTTGAGAAACTGGCAAGGGAACTTCACCGACGATTGGTAAGTAGTAAGTACAGTTATTATACATGAATGGCTTGTGTCAGACGGTGGACATGGCTTATGCTCTCCTTGAACAGGGACTGCATTTATTCAACATTGATATAATCCGAGAGCATGGTACCAAAGACAACTACTATGTTATAGACATGAACTACTTCCCAGGTACATCTCCTGGTTAGGCGCGATGCTCAAAATCTTCCTTTTCCTGAATCATCTGTATTTTATTTTATTCTTTACCCAGATCCCATATCTTGGCATTCATTATGGACATGCAGACATCTTTGTGTGCATGTTTGCATTGCACTTGAAGCACGAATGTTGGTTTGGGATTTCTTTTTCTTCTTTTTTCTACCACCGCTAGCACCACTATGCTATAAAAAGTATGGTTTCAGTGTTATCATGACCAAGTAACATTGACTATATATGCACCTCCAGTCTCATGGTCAACTGTA